>CM050165.1:191455832-191504178 GCA_027410445.1 Discoglossus pictus
TAGTTCTTGGTCTTCCACAAATGTAGACAATGTGGTAGTCACCAGGCTGTAGATTTCTATTGATGTGGTTAGTATGGTAGTCACCAGGCTTTCAAATCTGATATACTTAACTTAGGGGTGCTAGGCCCAAAGAAAGTATCAGAGTATATGGCCAAAAAACTCAGTTGATAAATAGACGAAAGATCAAAAGAGCGAGGAGACCAAAAAGTCCAGATGGAATCAAGTCATGAAATGGGCATAGTGGGCGACCCAAAGGTGACCATTGGTCCAGAGTGAGTGTCCATATATCAAAGGATAAAAACTCCAAAAGGGATAAAAGATAAATATGCGAATATATACTCCTCAGGGGCAAAAAAAGGCAGACAATGCAAACATGCAAATATAAAACTGAGGGTGCAGAAAAAATATATAATAATAATACTAATAAAAAAACCGAGATAAAAATAAAAGCACACAAAATAAAGATAAAAGATAAATCCAGACGCGTTTCGCTCATCTACTGAGCTTTGTCAATGGTGATAAAAATCAGTCATATCAGAAATATAAATATAAATATACAGAAATAAAAATGCAAAGGGTTACCCACCTCCACCTCACCTAATAAAGCTGATCTGTGGCTCCATTAACTGGTTTGGCGCCTTCCCCGTGTCCCTGAGTGCGTGGTGACGTCACCACGCTATCTCCCAGGGTCCACAGCGTCCTGTGTCGTGCGTGGCGACGTCACTACGCCTCCACAGTCTCCCCACAGGAAGCTTCTCCGTCGGTGGAACGCATATGCGTTCCACCAGACATAGCAGTGGCTCTGATGAAAAAAGAGGCACACGGGGAGACTCGCAGCCCCAGAGTAAAGGGCCTATAGATGGGGCAACACACAAAAGGCCATAAAACGCCATAAAATGATGATGATTGGACACAATAAGTCACGGGATACACTCCTGTGAATACAGAGGTCCCCATACCAATAAATATATATATATATATATATATATATATATATATATATATATATATATATGTTAAAAAGTACTGAATAAGATGCATAAAGTACAAATGGTACTAATAAAGGGATATATAATATCTACTAAATATGAACCTGAAGATACATATATACAAAATAATAAATAATAATAAATAAACAATAAATAATAAATAAAGAAAGGGGGATGATATAGATATAGTGTAGTGAAGCACCTACAAAATACATGTATAAAAAAAAATACAAAAAAATATATATATGTATAGTATAGCCAGACCAACATAAAAAGGAAACCGCCTATAGAGGAATTATCTAGTGGCCTAAGGTACCAAAAGTACCAAAGCCACCAAAATTCCTCTGTTTCAGAAAAAATCCCCATCCCTGGAACCATATAAAGTATATGTATATAAAAAAGTCAGCATAACATACATGTATATACATACACACGCATACATAAACATAGATATACATGCATATATATGTATATAGGGACATGTATGTAGGAACCATACCCCCACAGGTATATATACATCTGTACGTGTGCGTATACATACAGAAACACATATACAGGGGGCAGGCCTACTAGCGTGGAAATAGAGGCAGAAAAACAAGGGACAAAAGACAAGATTCCCTAAGGGGACAAAAGATATATATACTGATAATAACAAACAACAAAGTCAGAGGTGCTCATCAGAGAACGAACCAACCTTGAGTGAGACCAGACTGATATACTACAGGATATTTCTCCCTGTGAAGGGCACAAGTGAGCTAAAAGAGGTTGCTCTCAGAGTAGCTTATCATGGCTATAGAACTAACCTATTAAGGTTGGTTCGTTCTCTGATGAGCACCTCTGACTTTGTTGTTTTGTATATGCAAATTACCTTTAAGGATTAGTCTCCCTAAGGGTAATAGGGGACTCCAGACGTGGACCCCTTGCTCACTGTGCCTTAGGGAGTTCAGCTGCACCTCACTGACGAGGCCCATAAAGGCCAAAACGCGTCTGGGGTTTGCTGTTTCTCCTGTTCAGGGTAGAATTGGCTGGTATTTCAGGGCTAGATCACTCTTTTGAGTGAGACCAGACTGATATACTACAGGATATTTCTCCCTGTGAAGGGCACAAGTGAGCTAAAAGAGGTTGCTCTCAGAGTAGCTTATCATGGCTATAGAACTAACCTATTAAGGTTGGTTCCTTCTCTGATGAGCACCTCTGACTTTGTTGTTTTGTATATATCAATATATATATATATATATATATATATATATATATCAATATATATATATATATATATATATATATATACATATCTCAATATATATATATATATATATATATATATATATATATATATATACATATCAATCAATATATCTATCAATCAATATATAAATCAATCAATATATATATATATATATATATATATATATATATATATATATATACACACACACACATAAAGCAATATACATAAAACAAAAAAATATATTGATATTTATTAATTGATTAATTGATGTACTTTATTAATTATTTGATTATTGCTCATGTATTTTTATTAGACATTATTTATTATACATATTACAGGGCGATTTATTTGCTTTACATGTTACAGGATATTATCCTGTAACATGTATATCACATAAATAGCCCTGTAATATGTATAATACATACAAGTTCACACTAACCTTTTTTGCAGGCTTCCATACCTGCTTTGCTAATTTTTTAAAGACTCTGATTGGTTGAAATCAATGTCAATCAAAATTTCAGCCAATCAGAGTCCTTCAAACATAGAATAAAAGGAGGAGCGTGGGAAAAAATCAATTAGTCGCCGGGGGAGCTCCTTGTAGGAGGAGCTTCATTAGATTTTTTTTTTTTTTTTTTTTTTAGAGCGTCAGGTTTTTAGGTGGAGGCCTTTTGCAATGGGCCAGAATGGATGGACAATGGCTTCAATCAGGATGAGGACAAGGGCTTCTAATCAAGATTGAAGGACATGGGCTTCAATCAAAATTGATTGGAATGCCCGACTATCCAGGGCAGAAGGCCACCGCTGGAGGGGTCAATTTGACAGGTAAGTGTGTGCTGTTGTTTACTTAATTTTTTTCCCCTTCCCTTATTTTTATTTTATCTGTAAAAGTGACAGGCAATGTATACTTTTTTTTTTTTAACTGCAATGTTAAAGATACATTTCCTGTTACTTTGAAAAATGGAATAAAAATAGGGGGGGGGGGTTGTGTTGTGTTTTTAATTGATTTGTAGGTGGCTTGGTAGTTGGGTCACATAGTCAGGGTGGTAGGTAGGTGGCTTGGTAGTTGGGTCAGGGTGGGGTCACTGGGTCAGGGTGGTAGGTAGGTGGCTTGGCTTGGTACTACCAAGCGACCTACCTACCACCCTGACCCAGTGACCCCACCCTGACCCAACTACCAAGTTGGTGGTTGGGTCACTTAGTCAGGGTGGTAGGTAGGTGGCTTGGTAGTTGGGTCAGGATGGGGTCACTGGGTCAGGGTGGTAGGTAGGTGGCTTGGTACTACCAAGCGACCTACCTACCACCCTGACCCAGTGACCCCACCCTGACCCAACTACCAAGTTGGTAGTTGGGTCACTTAGTCAGGGTGGTAGGTAGGTGGCTTGGTAGTTGGGTCAGGATGGGGTCACTGGGTCAGGGTGGTAGGTGGGTGGCTTGGCTTGGTACTACCAAGCGACCTACCTACCACCCTGACCCAGTGACCCCACCCTGACCCAACTACCAAGTTGGTAGTTGGGTCACTTAGTCAGGGTGGTAGGTAGGTGGCTTAGTAGTTGGGTCAGGATGGGGTCACTTAGTCAGGGTGGTAGGTAGGTGGCTTGGTAGTTGCATCAGGATGGTGTCTCTGGGTCAGGGTGGTAGGTAGGTGGCTTGGCTTGGTACTACCAAGCGACCTACCTACCACCCTGACCCAGTGACCCCACCCTGACCCAACTACCAAGTTGGTAGTTGGGTCACTTAGTCAGGGTGGTAGGTAGGTGGCTTAGTAGTTGCGTCAGGATGGGGTCACTTAGTCAGGGTGGTAGGTAGGTGGCTTGGTAGTTGGGTCAGGGTAGGGTCACTGGGTCAGGGTGCTAGTTAGGTAGGTTAAGATGCCAAGGTGGGGGTGATCAGGGGGTGGCACAGGCCCCATGGGGGTGATCGGGGTGTGGCACAGGCATTGTTGGCCTAGGTGGGTGGGTGGTGACAGGTAGGCATAGTGGGGTAACTGTGGACCCTTTTTTTAATTAGGGGGACTAGGGGCTTTGGCTGGGCAAGGCAGGGCAAGGCAGGGCACTGAGGGCAGTGTTTCTACTTACTTGTAGATGGGTTCTTTAGCACCAAGAGCGGGAAACAGAGGGGGCTGACTTAGTGGGTCAGATTTTTATAGCAGGGCTGCCAGGGCACCTGTAAGTCAAACACTAACTTGGGTCTCTATTTGTTAGTGGGCGCCTCGGCTAACGGTCTGGGTGGGCTTTGGTGGTTCTCCTGACAACTGTATAGCCTTCCATCATTGATTGGTCAATGATGGAAGACTGTCAGTCATTGAAATTGATACATTTTCACTGCCCTGCATAGCTTCTCCCTGGTGGCTGGGCGGCATTCATTAACGGTCATGACTCGCTCTCACAGTGTCAGGTTAGTGTAATATGATCACACAGTGCAGGGAAGCGCTAGTTACAATGGATAGCACACAGCAGTTAAGGCATACAAGGGGTTATCTTAAAGTGACAGTGTCCCAGGGAATATTTTGAATGAAAGCATACTTAAGAAAGAACACTTAAATGCTAATTTAAAAATATTTTATTGATTTATGATTATTTCTAATTATTATTTGTCTTTTTTTATTGCTGGGTCACTGAAAACTTTTGGGGGGGGCGCTTGCCCTGACGCCCCTATGGACGGGCCGCCACTGATATCAATAGTATATCAAATAACAACATTGGGTGATCATATGATCTCTGTGTGTTACTGCATATCTGACTTCATGAGGTGCTGATTCTGGATGGATACATTAATTCCAATTGTAGGGAGTTTTTATTTGATAGGAATTTCTATTTGCTAGGAATTATCACTGATACCATTGATTTCTGTTACTATTATTTGTGCAATAGGCCAAATGCACAGATTTGTAACATTATGGTTTAGAATCTTTACTGTGGTTTTATTAATTATTTAATTATTTGTTTTATTTGGATAAGTACAATATACATGCAGGTAGATGATATAATCACAACAGTGCTTTGCAGATTGTATGCCTTTCAATTAATCAAGAATTTCAGAGCAGCAATAAATCACATCCAGTTTTTAGAAAAAAAAAAAAATAGAGTAAGAATGGTTTATGAAAGAGCAATGCATGTAAAGATAAAGGAAAGCACATATTTATGTATTCCCTGTTGAGGTGACATAGGACTTAAAAGGAATATGGAACTCTTCTGGAATTTGCTATGTCATGACCCAATAGTGAGGGAAGCAGGATACCAAAGGCTACAGGCTTATCCTGGCCCTTACTTGCTTTTTAAAATAATAAAATCCTTTGTTGTCCTCCCTATTTGATTGCACCTAGGACAGATCATAATGCAAGACAAAGCATACACCTTTAGCTAAGAGTACAGACAGAGACTAACTTTATTCTCTTTTGAACATATATTTTTAAACAGTACAAAAAAATAACCCCCACACGTCCCACTGACTGGGCAACCCAATTTTCATCCAATCACTAAATAGCTGGAGTTATAGCCTGATCCTAACCACCTGATTTTGATTGACAGGCTTGGACATCCCTGTAATTCCAATATCTAAGACAGAACTCATCTGGTATTTTTCACCTGTTAGGTTAGGGGTTCAGGTTTCTCTCTGTCTCCAGATTCCAGTGTCTAGACCTTATCAACTTTATTACACTCTGCTTTGATCACACGTGGAGTTAAAAGTTCACACCTGGGAGTTAAAAGTTCACTTATTCATTTAGACCTACCATATTTCACACAATAAACAATGATAGCAAATTAAGACAAAATAAATAAGCAACAATGTATTCACATTAGTCACTTTTAAAATAATATTTTTGCAGTTACTATTTTTACTAATCAACTAGTGAAGATAAAAACGTACAATCATTGCCACTAAAACAAGTCACTAACACAGAGCACATTCTGAACACACATAAATTCTTTAAACATTACACAATTACACAAATCACCACTGCTAAATTAAGTTGGTAATATGCACATTATAACATTACTAGATAAGCTAATACTTTTTAAAGGGGGTTGGCATAACAGTGCCATGCCCTAGTATGTTCTGATCACACCCTGAACACTAAACTTTATACAAAAAATTATTAGTAGACCGGAATACTCACAGACAATGCTCTTGGGGATATGGGGTACATGATCAGAGTCTAAGGCCTAACATTACACATTGTTAATCCTTAAAACACATATCATGTTCATTATAATTGCCCACATTGGCTAGTCAATGAGATCAGGGGACTGTTGGTATAATTAAGGGCCCGGTGCTTGATACCAGCCTCCCTGTCCTCCTGACTGTACTTGGAGTTGCTGAGCTGCCTTATCTGCCCCTGAGGCCCTTCTCTGCACAGCCCTCAACCCACCACTTGGTTCAGACCCATCCCCTTCTTTCCCTAATATTTGTGTGCCTTCAACAGGGGCATCCCTCGCTCCTTCAACATGTCGTTTACTACTGGCACTACAACGCCTCTCATCTACCTGTCCCGGCTCCTCTCCCTTCCTCTATTCACTCTACCCCCTATCTCCACCCCACTACCTCCCTCAGGTCCCCTTCCTCTCTCTGCTCCAGATGTAAATGTAATAAAGGATATATGTTCTATGTGTATATTTATGGTGTAAGGGTACATGGTTAGGGTATAGGGTGAGGGGACATGGGGTTAATGTGTAAGATATGTAGCTATGTGTATATGAGTAGGTATATTATGTGAAATATGTCAGTTTAATGTAACAATAATTTAACTGTATAAAATATGTAACAAAACCCCTTCTTTTACAGCAAAAATGTTTTACTTGCCTGGACCTGTGTGTTTGCTAGAATACGCTAAAACACAATCAGTGTTTTGGTGGGAAACAGGCTTTTTTCATAAACTGTCCATATCAGTTGACAGGTCATATTGCTTAATTTTTGGTCATTGTGGCTAATGAGCAGCAAAGCAAAAATCTGCTAGACATGCAGATTGGCTAAGTTCCTGATATGTCACCTAACCCAGGTTCTATGTAGTATACATAAGGCATTTTTCTAACAAATGAAACATGGGCCTACAGGGATCCTTCAAATAAGTTTGTTGTATGGCTAGCAGTATTTATAGAAATGTAGAATAATTTTGTAGTACTTGTACTGGTAAACATCTGAGGAGATTCAATATTCAGGGAAGTATAACCATCTATATATTAGCTGCTCTACCAGAATTTGATATTCGATACCATGGACATTCTTCCAAATTGTTTCTTATGTTTATGCATAAAGCTGGATAATTAGCATTAAATATTTTCTCATTTGAATCTGCTATAAATACTATTTTATTTTTCCATCTGTCTTTGTGTATGAGAATTAAGAGTTAATTAAATGTCAGCATTATAAAGGTGAATTTTATTCTATTTGTCTTGAGACCATATTACCATATTATCAGGGTTTATCCTCACTTGACTAACTAATGTTTCAATAACCATTAAACAAACAAACTTTGGATAATTGGCACCCTACCTAGTGCCATTTCTGATTAGTAATATTTCACCCTCCCTAAAGGGCAGCAACACAGAAGCTGCTGGAGATTTTTTTATAAGCCTTTTGTTGAACAGTCTCTGCAATATCAAATGCCTCCAGAATCTCAAGTAAAAATCTCTATGACACTCAGGTGATAACCGTACAAGATCTAAATGTGGACATGTGGACAAACTATGTCAGTTATTGCAATTATGTTTCTGATGTTAACAGGGCAATCTCTCCTGGGTACACAACCTGCCTTGCCTTTGCAGATTAATCAGCCCCATTAAATTAAAGCTATGTTTTAAAACGTGAACCGTAACTCCAATTTTACGTGTTACAGCTATTAAATTAGCCCCGTAATGCAGCCCACAGACGACGTGCATGTTAAAACACAGCAAGGTCGAGAAAAGCCTAAGTGTTGAGCAAATCCTTTGATCTGTGAAGCCCCTAACCGCTACTGGTTCAATTCAGCTATAAAATTGCTACGAAATCACACGCAAGCAAGCCCGTAACACACAAATGGAACCCAAAGCGCAACATGTGCTTGAGAGCACCCGCAAGGGGGGTAAAGTCCAATACATAGCCCTTGTAATGCAAATAAAAACACACTACTGTACATGTATTAAAAGGGAAAGTGATGTTAGGTCTTAGAATTAATAGCACAACATTCTCAAGCCTGCAAATCGGCCCCGAAAAATACTTTATTTCATGTTTATATTTCATATTGTAGTGATCCCTACAATCAATGTGTTAATACATATACTGTAACTTGCATGTGATAGAATATCAGATTTACGGCTTTGTTAATATTGCATTCATCTGGAATATGTGTCCGACCGCAAACTGTAATTGAAGCCCGTTGGACTTTGGAATCTACCCTCTCCTTTTTCAGTGGCATAACAATTGCTAACAATCTTTTTTTCCATTGCCTCTGTCTGAACCCATAACTACGGTCTACCATTCACCATTGTACGAAAGAGCTACCATTTCGTCTCAAGCCCGTAGCGCGCAGCCCCTTCCAATTTAAAAGCAACATAACCCGGCCAAAGCACGCAGCCCTTACGAGCTACAAATTGGACTTAAGAGGCTCCAATTTAATGAAGCTGAATGTCTGTAACGTGTTTATAAACAAAGATGTAAAAGGTTAAACTTGATGGACTAAAAGTATTTTTTCAACCTCAATTATGATGTAACTATATGTAAGAATCTTTGGGAAAATATTTATTGGTGACTAGAATAAACATAGTTACATAGTTACATAGTAATTAAGGTTGAAAAAAGACTTTCAGTCCATCAAGTTCAACCTGTTAAGATCTCCTCTGATCTGCAATATGCGGATTAGTTATTAATTAAATTATTGATTAAATAATTATTAATAGTATAGTATTGGAGAATGAATAAAGAGATAGTCCTTCAAGTTCAACCTTTTTAGATCTCTATTGATCTTTTTAATTTGGACTATTTATTATTATTGTTAATTGTTAATTATTGTTAATTGATCCAGAGGAAGGCAAACATAAAAAAAAAAAACATTGAAACTTTGCCAATTGTCTCATAAGGGGAAAAAAAAGCAAAATTCCTTCCTGACCCCAGAAACTGGTGATCAAATTTCTCCCTGGATCAATATTCCTTGCTAGTTATCTAGGATAGCCTTGAATGCCCTCTTTATTCAGAAATATATCTAACCCCTTTTTGAAGTTGTCTATCGAATTCGCTGTCACCACCTCCTTCGGTAGAGAATTCCACAGTTTAACCACCCTAACTGTGAAGAACCCTTTTCTTTGTTTAAGGTGAAATCTTTTTTCCTCTAACCTCAAAGGATGTCCTCTTGTCAGTTGAAAATCTCTTGCTACAAAAAGTTCACTTGACAAAGCCTTATATTGACCCTGGATGTATTTAAATAACGTAATCATATCTCCTCTTAGACGCCTTTTTTCTAGCGAAAATAAGTTTAATTTTGCTAGTCTTTCTTCATAACTTAGCCCCTCCATTCCCCTTATTAGTTTTGTAGCCCTTCTCTGTACTTTTTCCAGCTCTAAAATGTCTTTTTTGTGAGGTGGTGCCCAAAATTGTACTCCATATTCCAAATGAGGGCGTACTAGAGATTTGTAAAGTGGCGGAATTATATCTTCTTCCCTGGCTTCTATACCCTTCCTAATACATGCTAATATTTTATTTGCCTTTGCAGCCGCTGCTTGGCTTTGAGCGCTGTTACCTAGGTGGGTGTCCACTAGTACTCCCAAATCCCTTTCAATATCTGATACCCCTAGATTTGCTCCATTAAGATTATAGATTGCTTGGCTATTGTTCCTTCCCAAATGCATAACCTTACATTTATTTGTATTAAATCTCATCTGCCATTTAGCCGCCCATTTCTCTAATTTATGCAAATCCTTTTGTAGGGAAAGTACATCATTATCTGATTTTATTACCTTGCACAACTTAGTGTCATCAGCAAAAATGGAGACACTACATTCGAGTCCTACTTCAATGTCATTAATAAATATGTTAAAAAGGAGAGGACCCAATACTGAGCCCTGAGGAACCCCACTTATCACATTAGACCAATCGGAGTATGTTCCATTTACAACAACCCTTTGCTTCCTGTCTTTTAGCCAGCTCTCGATCCATGAGCAGATATTTACTGCAATTCCTGTATCCCTTAGTTTGCTCACTAGTCTTCCATGTGGCACTGTATCAAATGCCTTTGAAAAATCTAAAAAGACTACATCCACTGAGTTGCCCTGATCCAGGTTCCTACTAACCTCCTCATAAAAACTAATTAGATTGGTCTGACACGACCTTTCCTTCATAAATCCATTTTGACTGCTACCTATGATCCTGTTCAAATAGGCATATTCTTGTATTCTGTCCCTTATTAACCCTTCTAAAAGCTTCCCAACTACAGAAGTGAGGCTCACTGGTCTATAATTCCCCGGATTTGCTCTAGATCCCTTCTTAAATATAGGTATCACCTCTGCTTTTCTCCAGTCATCTGGTAGAGACCCTGTAGTGAGCGAGTCTTTAAAGATTAGATATAATGGTTTGGCTATTACAGAACCCAGCTCCCTCAGTACCTTTGGATGTATTCCATCAGGACCTGGGGCTTTATTAACATTTATTTTCTCCAACCTCTTTTGTATTTCTTCCTGCGTTAACCAATTATTTCGTGAAGGTAGTGTAGCCCCATTATGTTGCAGTGTCCCAACCACTGGTACCTCCCTTGTGTAAACCGACGAAAAGAACCTATTTAGCTCATCTGCCTTTTCCTGGTCACTAATTATCAGATGGCCTGTGTCACATTGTAATGGTCCTATCGATTCCTTCCTGGCCTTCTTCCCATTAATATATTTATAAAATATTTTAGGGTTAGTCTTACTTTCCATTGCAACTGACTTCTCATTTTCTATTTTAGCCAGTCTAATAGCCCTTTTGCAAGCCTTGTTGATTTCCTTATAGTCACATAAAGATGCCTCTGTTCCCTCCTTCTTGTATAATTTAAATGCATATTTCTTTTTCCTCATCATGATCTTTAAGTCATTGTTAAGCCACATGGGATGTGATTTACTCCTATTTATTTTATTTCCACATGGTACATGCTGATGAGTATGTTTATTTAGTAAGGATTTGAATGTTGTCCATTTATTTTCAGTATTCTTCCCTGTAAGTTCTTTGTCCCAGTCTATATGTTGTATTGCTGCCCGTAGCCCATTAAAGTTAGCCCTTTTAAAATTTAGAGTTTTTGTTGGCCCCTTACAACTCTGTTTTTTGTATTCAATCTCAAATGAGACTGTGTTGTGATCACTGTTCCCCAAGGGTTCCCCTATTTTTACATTTGCTATTATATCAATATTACTTGTGATGACTAAATCCAAGA
This sequence comes from Discoglossus pictus, assembly GCA_027410445.1. NCBI lineage: Eukaryota > Metazoa > Chordata > Amphibia > Anura > Alytidae > Discoglossus > Discoglossus pictus. The sequence continues at coordinate 191,467,420 of CM050165.1, forward strand.
TGGCCCCATTTCTAGTAGGTTCTTGTATTACCTGGGCTAGATAATGATCCCTGAGTGCACTCAAGAACCTGCTCCCCTTAGCTGAGCTGCTGGTCTCGTTTATCCAGTTTATATCAGGGTAATTAAAGTCTCCCATTATTAGAACTTGCCCATGCTTAGCTGCATTTCCAATCTGTAACAATAATTGTATTTCCTCACTTTCAGCTATATTTGGGGGTTTATAGCATACTCCCACCAATATGCATTTAGAATTAGCTCCTCCGCTATTTAGCTCAACCCACAAGGATTCAATGATGCCGTTAGTGCCAGCATAAATATCTTCTCTAACTATAGGCTTAAATTCAGGCTTAACATAAAGACAGATCCCTCCTCCTCTTTTACCATTTCCCCTATCTTTCCTAAATAGGTTATAACCATCCAGATTAACAGTCCAGTCATGAGATTCATCCCACCATGTTTCCGTAATGCCTATTAAGCCCCATTTTTCTTGTACTGCTAATATTTCTAGCTCATCCATTTTCCCAGGCAAACTTCTTGCGTTTGCAATCATACACTTTATGTTGCTATGGCTCTGCTTATGTGAAGTGCCTGCCACTGTATTTGAGGCCCCTATTAATATCTCCCTACTTTCTATTGTAACCCTCCCCCCTTCTCCTCCCCCATGGGTAAATAATTCATCCCTTTCCCTCTCTACCCTATTTACCCCAATACTTCTATATAGTCCCTCCCCCCCACCTACAAGTTTAAAAACTCCCCCAGCCGTTCTACCATCCTATTCCCTAGCACAAAAGCGCCCTCATCATTAAGGTGCAATCCATCCCTGCTATAGAGATTGTACCCAAGTGAGAAGTCAGCCCAGTGCTCTAAAAACCCCAAACCCTCTGCACTGCACCACTTTTTTAGCCACGCATTAACCTCCCTAAGCTCCTTCTGCCTCCCTGGGCTAGCACGTGGCACTGGTAGTATCTCAGAAAATACTACCTTGGAGGTCCTTGCTTTAAGCTTATTCCCTAATTCTCTAAAATCATTCTTTAGGACGCTCCATCTTCCACTAACTTTGTCATTAGTACCAATGTGTACCAAGACCGCCGGTTCATTACCAGCCCCTCCCAATAATTTATCCACCCGATCCACAACATGCCGAACCCGAGCACCCGGGAGACAGCAAACTGTTCGATTGCTGGGATCTGGGTGACAAATTACCCTGTCTACCTTCCTAATAATAGAGTCCCCTACCACCAAAACATGTCTGTTGCTCTGCCTATTCTGCCCTCCCTCTTCTCCAGTAGAGCTGTTCGCCCGGCTGTTAGAGGGAACAGCTCTATCTGGCATTGCCATTCCTGAATGGACATCACCAACAGTTTCACTCAATATGGCAAATCTGTTGTTGTTTGCCAACTCAGAACTGGCCTGCCTCCTCCTGTACCCTCTGATTCCCCTTCTAACTGTAACCCAGCTACCTCCCTGGCCATCCTCACTAGCCCCAGCTACTCCCTCCATACTAGGCCCAGCTAAACTGTGCTCCGTGAGCACCAACTCCCTTTCCACTGGAGCAATATCACTAAGTGCTGCAATTCTCCTCTCCAGATCTTCAATTTGAGCTTCCAAAGAGGCAACATGCTCACACCTGTCACAGAGGTATGGACCCTGGATCATCTGTTCCAGTAGTGCATACATTTGACAGGATGTACACTGAATAAGGTTGCCACTGGACTGACTCATAATTATTATTATTGTCTACGAAATTTCAGTGGGAAAAATAAAGAATATAATATAATATATTTATATAAAATTTTCCTCCTTTGCACTATATATCTGCCCTCCCTTTTCTTTGAAGGCCCTCCTTTTATTTAAACTCCTAGGCTTTTACTAGAATTGCACTTGATACTGAAAATGTTCGCAAGCTCACAAGTTCCCCTTCTCCGGTTTCTATTAACTTCTGCCTTCTCGCCTGGGCACAATTAGTGCACTCTGCAATTTATCAGCCTTTACTTGTAAGGTAAATCCACTTGTAAACAGGCCCCAAACCAGCTCACAAATCCTTTATCCTAGTTTAACAGTCAAGCCACACCCCTCTCACCTGGGCACACTTAGTGCACTCTGCAATTTATCAGCCTTTACTTGTAAGGTAAATCCACTTGTAAACAGGCCCCAAACCAGCTCACAAACCTTTTATACAAGTTTAACAGTCAAGCCACACCCCTCTCACCTGGGCACAATTAGTGCACTCTGCAGTTTATCAGCCTTTACTTTTTAAGGTAAATCCACTTGTAAACAGACCCCAAACCAGCTCACAAACCTTTTATACAAGTTTAACAGTCAAGCCACACCCCTCTCACCTGGGCACAATTAGTGCACTCTGCAGTTTATTAGCCTTTACTTTTTAAGGTAAATCCACTTGTAAACAGAACCCAAACCAGCTCACAAACCTTTTATACAAGTTTAACAGTCAAGCCACACCCCTCTCACCTGAGCACAATTAGTGCACTCTGCAGTTTATTAGCCTTTACTTTTTAAGGTAAATCCACTTGTAAACAATTAAGGGATAGAATTTTTCTTAACATTGACTGCCATCTGGTTTCACCATAACGGTTATAAACATTTCCAAATTGTCCACTCTAAATACCAGCCCAATCAATAAAAACAAAGCTCTGGTGATAAATGGAAACAAAATATGGCTAAACTTTTTAAAATACAATGCTGATAACCCATAAGATGTCCCCCTACTTTTAATTTAGTGATCATTTTTGTACCAAATGAAATGTATATTATATTTTATGCTTTCGGTAGATCACAAGTATTTAAGTGTTCTAAAATAAACTGCTCTGGAGCTAGAAAGGTTGGTGTCCTTTTTTTGATTATAAAACTCTCTGTAATACTGCAATTCTGATTTAATTTCAACTGGTTGAAATGTGATATCTCCTTTTTTTCTTTTTAATTACTTGTATCCTTGTCAAATAATTCCTACAATTTAATTTATTGGTTAAGAGACATACCACCTTGTCACTTCCATAATGAAATTGTCTCTATTTCCATCTCATTTGTTTTTGTACTTTTATGAATTTGATCTTATTTATTTTGTTTCTAATATGCGTTATTCTAGCCATCTTCTTTAAATCTGTTTTAAAATTGTCATTTTTATTCTAAATCTCTCTGTTCACTTTGTAAATGCCTTTCATCCTGTAATTGTGTATTTTAATACATGCAGCATGCTGAATAAATTTCCTTGTAGCACCATAACTTAGTAATATACCAATCAATATTACTCTTTTTTTACAAAGCTGTGTGACAGCACCACAACATACTCTAGAACAACCAGTCCTAAGTTATAGTATACTTTTCCATTCATTTTCACTCAAGGGTGATCAATATTCCATTATACGGTGGTCACGCAAATGAATAAAGCTGGATAAACTCCAACTTAAGCTGATTTTTCAAGAAAAAAGTTTTGTGCACTGAATAGTACCTGTAAATTATTTGAAAAGCCTTGATGAGACCTGTCAAGCAGTTAGAGACTGTACAGTACTAAAAAAATTATGGAAAAGCATGTGAATGCATTAGAAATTAATACAGTCATAAATGGATCCAACCGTGCATTGATATCATGTGTGTGGTGTGCGCAGAACCCAAGATGACAAGAGTCTTTGTTAAAAATGGGAAAAATCTAGTGGATTAAAGGTACTACTGTATAATAATAATGATGTATAGCATCTCCTAGAGTTACATTTGGTCATTACACCATAGTTAGAAAAGAAAAAAGAGAAGGAACGACACTTATCTATCTAATTGTAATCTTTTGGAAAATTATAACAAGGAATTATTGAGTTAAAAAATTATAACTTTTATTATTACATTAAAAACAACAACACAAATAACTACGGCGATTAAAAGATAAAAATATATCCATAGACCTCCCAGAGACAGTCTACTATATTGTAGATTAAGTAACTATATAATAATATCCAAATATATAGTTTTCAATTTGTATGGATATTATTATTTTTAAATACTGCACAAAGGACCACAGGGCTTTTGTTCTCTAAATAGAGATTGAGAACAAATTAATTAATTAAAATGTATATTATTCTGAGTATATTGCAGAAATCCCAAATGGACCAATATAGCTTCCTCAATTTAAGAGCATAAAGTGCTTGTGCTATGTGATTATTTTAAGTTGCTAATCTATAAGTGCTAAGAAAATAAATTATAATTTAAATAATAAGTGAGCTAATTAGGAGAGATAGCCAGAATCGTATATTCAAGTGGTGCAATCAACTCTGAAATGTAATTAGTATATCAAAGAATTAGCCTATATAATAAATCAGCCTCAATGACAACAGAGATGTACTGAATGATATTGCTCTTACAAATTAATAATATGCTAGTAAATGGTTCTAGCATCTGGGTACTGAAACCACCCTACTGGATATCATTTTGAGATGCAATTCTCAGTCAGGTAATTAATTATTGATCGTGAACAGTAAGTAAATAGCAGATAAATTGCACACATCCATTTCCACTAGAAACTATACCAGTAGGTTTTCTTAAATTAATGTAATATACAGGTCTTTTTATACAATAACACACGACTCCAATAATATGAATCTGGCTCCTAATAATAATCCGTATTGATATATTTTATACGACTTATCTTTATAAGGTTACTAGCGACTTACCCGTCAAAAATGACGGGCAATAAAAAAAAGTGTTGAAATGCTGTTTGTCACACAATGTGAGTGTACTGTGTGCTTCAACTATATAGACCCCTATAACACACTAATGAAAGCATGTAATAACACTATAAGTGCCATGAGGGTCATCCAGGACCCTCATGACCCAAAGTGTAAGCACAACACCATTTTAACCCGGTCCCTTTGGGGGTCTATACAGACCCTAATAAGCCTTTATTTTAACCCATTAGTCCAATAAGGGTATTTAAAGGCCCTCATTGGAACAGTTAGAAGCCTAACATTACCCCGTAAGTGCTATGAAGGTTCTCCAGTACCTTCATGAGACTAAGTATAAACACTACTCTGCACTATAGCCCGCCTATAAACCAATAAATCTAAACTAACCCCCTCTACACTAACCTATTAACACCTACACTACCTACCTACACTACCTACCCTACCTACCTCCTAATAACCCCCCACCACTCTAATTATAGAAAGAAAGAAAAAATAATGTCAACAAAAATAAAAATTCTGGATTACATAAAATAAAAAACCTAAATCACAAAAAATAAAAAAATCTACATTACAGAAAATAAAAAAACCTAAGTCACAAAAAATAAAAAAAGGGAACATTACAGAAAATAACAAAAAAACATTACAACCCCCACACCTGAAAAGGAAATACATATATGATACATACAATACAAATAAAATCAAATACAATACAATACATCACCCAATCTATCTACTATACAATCAATATTATCTATCTAAAATACATCACCCAATCTATCTAATATACAATCAATGCTATCTGTCTAAAATACATCTCACAATCTAATATACAATAAATCCTAACTATGTAAAATACATCCACAATCTAATATACAATCACATATAATATACAATACATCCTATCTATCTAAAATGCAAACCTCTAACATGCATGCAATACTATATAATATACAATACATCCTATGTATGTAAAATACATCCCACAATCTATCTAATATACAATACATCCTATCTATCTAAAATACATCCCCCTATCTAACATAGAATAAATGCTATATCTATCTAAAAAACCCTAATTGAAAGCTAAAATAAAATAACTAAGACCACTTACCTTTGCAGACGTCCCTTCAGATCAGCCACCTAGGGGGGACAAAATAAATGAGTACAACATTTACTGTAAATAAATAAACATTATAATTATTCTAAATATTCTACTCACCTTTCCAGCATGTCCCCGTCCTTCTTCTTTTCTTCTCCGGCGCCCGTGTTGAAAAAAACCATTACATGACTACAACATACATAAACATAAAAACAAAGTAAAATAAACATAATATACATTGTACTTACCTCCCTGTAATGTCCCCGGCCTCCTCCTCTTCTGCCCCGGCTGGGCCCTGGAACAATCCGCGCTCTAAACAAAACATTTTTTAAAAACTAACAGAGGTCCGCACTTGTGAACCTCCCAGACAGATCAATCAGATCAGAAGACGCCAATTTGTGAGCCAATGAGAAAGGGATACACCCCAAAATCCCACTCTGATTGGATAATGCACCTGTCAATCAATCAGAAGGCGCCATTGCCTATTTTCTTCCGGAAAAGGCCCTGGGAGGCTCATTAGCATCGGGGAGTTCCGCGAGTGCGGATCTCCGTAATTTTTTTTATTTATTTTTTTAGAGCTCGGTTCTTGGGCGGGGCAGAAGAGGAAGAGGCCTGAGTGACAGGGTTATTTATTGGCTTATGGGGGTTTGTATTGACCCTCATGAGTGACGGGGTTAATTAAGTGCTTATGAGGGTCTGTATTGACCCCCATGAGTGACAGGGTTAATTAAGGGTTTTATGGGGGTCTGTATTGAGCCCCATGAGTGCCTGGGTTATTTATTGGCTTATGGGGGTCTGTATTGACTCTCATGAGTGACAGGGTTAATTATGGGTTTATGGGGGTCTGTATTGACCCCCATGAGTGACAGGGTTAATTAAGTGGTTATGGGGGTCTGTATTGACCCCCATGAGTGACAGGGTTAATGATATGTATTATAGTGGTCTGTATTGACCCCCATGAGTGACAGGGTTAATTAGGGGTTTATGGGTGTCTGTATTGACCCCCATGAGTGACAGGGTTAATTATGGGTTTATGGGGGTCTGTATTGACCCTCATGAGTGACGGTGTTAATTAAGTGCTTCTTAACCCAATGATAATGTGTTATCAAGATTTAAATTAAAAAAATATTTAAGAACAGATAGAATCTTTACTTATAATAATACTATAGGCCCTGTATGTGACATTGCTGGACATATCATCTATTAAAGGATGAAAATGTATAATATTATACTATGTTATCAAGATGTTATAACATTGAAAAAATTATATGGAAGTAAGATAAAGAGAGAAATTAAGAAAAATATATCAATATTCATATATTGTACAGAAAATTAACACTTTTGTGATCCAGCTGAGTGGAATAAAATATTTTAAATAAGGTATAAATTCATAATAACTCCAAAATAATTTTACTGTATCGAATTCAAGTGATAGCAGGAATTATACCGTAGTAGCTACAATTAGATGGATAGAAATATTCATAATTTCATATAATAGAAGTAACCAGTAATGGGCATAACACTTACAGTGTTTCTTCATCTGCTCAGTTAAACAAAAACATTAGTGCTTGTATTATGTAATCCAATTCAATTACACACATACTATATATTAACTGAAAACAATATATACATCTGCAATAAATTACACAAAATAAAAAACCTAAATCGCTGAAAATAAAAAATATAAAAAGAATATAAAAATAAATAAAACAAACTAAATAAAAGAACATCAGAAAATAAAAAACAGAATTACTATTAAAAAATTAATCACATCAATACAGTATATAAAAAAAAGGAATCCTCTCCTCTTCTATCTTGATTGAAGCCAGCTTTTCTCATTCTTCTGGGTCTTGGAAAGGGCCCACTATATACTATAAAAAATAATAATTTAAACTAACTGAACTTGCCCTATATAACGTCGAGTTTTCAGACGGAGGGTATTTCCAAGGCCCAGAAGAATTATAAATGCTGTCTTCAATCAAAATAGAAGTGAAGATTGAATATAGTATTTTTTTTTTTTTTTAGTAATGTAGTTTGTGTAATTGTATTGTTTTTTTTATTTTAATTATTGGTGCAGTCTTCATTTTTTTAGAGTGCCAGAGGGAGTCTATATAGACCCCAATGGAACTAAGGGGTTCCTTTTTTTATACCATGGGGTCTATATAGACCCACGTGGTAAAGGAGGGTTCATTTTTGAATACCATGGGCTCCTTTAAGGATCTCTCATGGTAGTTAGGGTTAATGTTAATGAACACCCTTGATGTATGGTTAATTACATGCCACAAAGGACCTCCATAACATAAGTTAATCATAGGAGCCACAGATGCCCTTTTAAGGACAGTCCTGGCATATTACACTTATTAGGAGGGTAGTTGGGTGAAATGGTAGAACCTATATGGAATATATGCTGTGGAGGTACTGATAGCTTATTAGTTAGATGCCACATGGTTTCTTACAAGACTCTTGTGGCATATGGGTTAATTTAGTGTGCCATGAAGGGCCAATGTGGCACAGGTTAGTATTTAGATACTAAGGAGGCCCCTTAAGGACCTCAGTGACACAAGGTTAATAGTTAGGTACCATGAGAGTCTAAACAGACCCCCATTGTTTATTTAATGGAGTGTATTTTATTGTTCATCACTGCTGCAGAGAATACTCAGCTGACAGCCTCTCTTGCAGCAGGCTGAGTGAGGACTGTAGGCCTTAGGAAAAGCAGAAAAACAGTCCTGTTGCGTGTTCCTTAGTTTAATGGATGGTCTGTAGGAGATCCGATTGGGATGGATACCTAGCTTGTGCAAAAAATGACCCCATAGTTTTGAAAGAGCGCTGCTACATATCCATTTGTAATAAGGCCCATAATCAGGAAAAGCACAAAAAAGTTGAGTATAAATAATCATAGAATTGAAATTGAATTAACAGCATTAATAAAGATCTTAAATATAGCAGCATGTTAAAAGAAAATAAAATATACATATTTATTGGCATACTGTGTGGGTATATATATATATATATATTGTAACATAGGGCCCCCCAGAGGTGAGAGCAAGACACGTAATGAAGAGTTCTCGACAGGAAAGAGAGAGTTAACTTACTGGAGCAGTGCTAAGTGACTAATTGAACCTGCAGAGCCTCACTAAAAACTAAGAAGGACGCTTGTATGCATCTACCAGTGAGAGCGAAGGCAGTGTTTTTGTCTGCTGAAAGCAGACATTGAGACCCGAAAGTTCACAGAGGAGACTGTTTGCTGCAAAAGAAAAGGGGATTTGCAGAGAAGCTGCTGCAAGGATTTCGCCACAGCACTTTTTACAGAGGAGACTGATTGGTGCTATCCCAGCGATTTTAGCAGAGGATCCATTACAGCTGAGAGAGAGAGAGAGACTGGATGTTAAGGTAACATTAAAGAGTCTGATAACCCCAGGGAGAAGTCTGTGAAGTTAACAGATTTGTAGTCTTCACCAAAAGAGGGTGTGAAGGTTCCCTGAAGGTTGGGGTATCTGGAGAGTAGGGCGGGCCAGAACCCCACCCTATTGTATGAAAGTGAAAGACGACTGTCTGCAGAGAAATGACGCTTTAAGGGCTAGCTAAGTTGTTCCTGATGTTAAGCAAGTGCGTTTAAGTAGATGTTTATTTCATGCTGAAAATAAGCTATTTTTGTTTATGTTTGAAAACTTTTTATTAAAAGATATAAAAAGCACTTTGGGACTCGATGGGTTTATATGAAGTCACTGAAGAAACCAGTAGCCAAAGGCCACATTATCACAATATATATATATATATATATACTCAGCCTGTGTTTATTCCAACCTTGGCTTTGCATTAAAGCTGTGTAATACAGCATGCATAAGCTTAAAGGAAGCCATGTTTGATAATGGCTAAGGAATGAAGAGTGAGGCATTTGTGGCCATGTTTGTGTGTCCCAGCTCAACTTCCCAGAGTGCAGTGTAATAACTGTTTTTCTTGGAACTCTGAGCTGGAAGCAGGTTTTTTAACTTGCTTTAGACATTCAGATGTGAACGCGGATGTACTTTTTATTTACTGTACTACTGTACGGTGGAGGGCTTCTATCACTCTTTTGCCCACCATATTATAAATGATTGTTGTGGTGAACTACCTACTCATAATTTCCACAACACAGGCTGAGATCCCGCTCCATGCTGATGATAGCCAGTAAGCTTGAAACATGTACATGGATTGGATACTCAGCCTGTGTTTATTCCAACCTTGGCTTTGCATTAAAGCTGTGTAATACAGCATGCATAAGCTTAAAGGAAGCCATGTTTGATAATGGCTAAGGAATGAAGAGTGAGGCATTTGTGGCCATGTTTGTGTGTCCCAGCTCAACTTCCCAGAGTGCAGTGTAATAACTGTTTTTCTTGGAACTCTGAGCTGGAAGCAGGTTTTTTAACTTGCTTTAGACATTCAGATGTGAACGCGGATGTACTTTTTATTTACTATATATATATATATATATATATATATATATTTTATTATTTTTTTATTGGACAAACGTATTCATAATAAAGCGACGAGCTTTCGAGAGATAATGCCTCTCTTTATCAAGTCAAAAAGCGATACTGATACAAGTATGAGCTAAAAACAGCAAACAGAAAGAGATAGAAAAAAAAATGAAAAAACATGAGACAAAATTAATTGGGCAGAGTTTAGTGAGAAACAGACCAGCATTGTGAATAATGTCCTGATAGGTCAGTAAGTAAGTCTATAGATCAGGTTGTAGATAAGAACACAGAGTAAAATAAAGAGCAATTCATTTCAAAAAAATGTTTCCATCTCTTTCTGTTTGCTGTTTTTAGTTCATACTTGTATCAGTATCGCTTTTTGACCTGATAAAGAGAGGCATTATCTCTCGAAAGCTTGTCGCTTTATTATGAGTACGTTTGTCCAATAAAAAATGTTTCACTATTCACTGCAATACTCTTATTATTCAACTGGATTACTGGACATTCACGGCTACCTCACTCTTTATATATTTATATATATATATATATATATATATATATATATATATATATATATATATATATATATATACACAGTGGAATATACTAACATATTTAGAGCTATAACAACAACAGTCTTAGTACGTATATGGGTATGGTTTATTATCAATTTAGTTTCTTTTTAATAACAGTATTTTATATTGACGGTCAGAGATAAATTTTGTATACCTTTATTGATAGAGATCTGTTATAATGTACATCAAAATCCGTTATACATCAAATGATTCTCAGAGATATGTACAGAGCTAGACAGAATAAGACAGATCAAGATTCTGGTGGAGTAGTTGTCTCAGATAAAACTGGTCTGGGAAATTACATAAAAGTATAAATACGTTCCTTAAACTTATTGTGAAATATGCTAAAGTTACAACTGCTGAAAAAAGCACAATTTAGATTGGTGTCTTTTTTTTGTCATTTTATAGTTGACTTTCTAAGAGCAACTTTACTATTAGAAAATGTACTAAATTGTATTTTTATCAATCTGTCACAATCCATGTTGATAATCATTCATTCTGGCTAATATCTTAGGGCCTCATTCTATTATCGGCCGTAAATCGGCCGTAAGGCTGCGATTCCTTGCGGGGGTTCAGTTAACACGCGATTCTATTATACGGCCCCGCAAGGATCTCCTCTTACGGCCGGCCGCATATTTTGAAACCGGCCGTAAGATCTGAAATCTAAAAACGCAAAAATAAATTCAAGCCTGCACTGTACAGCTCTGTAAATGCTAGGGATCATATTGGGGGACATGAGGATTAAAAGTAACCCACTCTCAAGCTTGCACATCTGCCCAAACCCGAGTTCAAATTAACTGTTTATTTTCCGGCTGCGGCGTGGGCGGGTCTGAGGTGCTCCAAGCACTCTGGACTTTTTACATGGATATTTTACGGATATTAAAAATAAAATATTTTACGGATTTGAGTATAGGATAATTATGTGCTTTTTTTTCTAACACCGAATATCACTTTATAGTCTTCTCAAAGTGCAGGATGGCTTTATTTGAGCTATTTTATGTGCTTAATTGGTGCTAGCGAGACCTGTTTGCTGCAAGTAAGCTGCGGCTGGTTTTTAGCCTTGCAGACAGGGTTCCCGGAGCAATAGAATCGCAACCAGGCTTTTCTTACGGCCGATTTCCTTGCGGCCGTTTTAGATCAAAGGCTTTCCTCCGGTGCGATCGGCCGCAAGGGATAGCAAGGCGCCGGCCGCAAGCCTGCCGGAAGCCCCGGCCGGAGGGGAATAGAATAGCCGTAAAGCTTGCGGCCGGTCCTTACGGCCCCGCAGCGGCTGCGGCCGTAATAGAATGAGCCCCTTAGTATCTAAGGTCTGTATATATTACAAGTGCCATACTGGCACCAAAAATTATATCTAGGGACCTCATTCAAATGTGATTTGGCGAAGTGAATAGGGCTCTATATAAGCACATAGCATATTGTTTTTACAGAAGTTTTTAGTTAGTGAATACCTTGCTTTTGGATAGAAGTTCATTAACTAAAAACTTCTGTAAAAAAATATGATATATGCTTATTTAGAGCCATATTCAATTGGCCAAATCGCATTTGAATGCGGCCTTAGCTATGCTAATCATCCACCCCTAGAACATTGCAATAGAACTGCTACTAGTCACTTGTGGCAAGCCGGAATTGCTATTTATGGCACACCTTTTCAAATGATTTTTGACACTTGATACATATTACAAGTTATTCCATTAGACCTTGACACCCAAACCCTATGCTAATACTATATTACGAATCACTTGCAAACCAGGGCAGTGCAGTAACTGCATAATAATTTAGAAAATGTTACGAGTAATGTTAAGAGCCCTGATGTGTATGCTTTTTTTTTTCTCTTCTTTACGCAGTATTTATCATACATGGAACTTAGCCCAAATTGGACACATACCTTCAAGTAAGTTGTGCATATTTTTCTTTGTGTCTCATATTATTTATACTTGAATCTTCAAGTCTCTATGTAGCACCATTTCCAAATAAACACTTTCTGAAGCATTTTTTCTCTTGTAAAGTTAAAAATGGCAGTGGGTATCACAAATTATTTTGTGTTATAGTTTGAAGACTTTGCAATGAAGCCTGAGCTGTGATTTTTTAAATCAATCGCAAAAAAATTTCATTTTACATTTTAATTTATTATTTTGGTCAATTTTTGTTTAAGTTTTAATAAAAGTTAAGTTTAATTTAAATTAAGCTCACTGATTATTATAATTGAGACATAACCCTTGAAACCCTTTTTCTTCTTTATAGAGTTTAACCTCCATGTCTAACTTCCCTGTCACTCAGTTTGTCAATTTTGTGACTCATTTTTAACAATGGAATAATTACGTCCTTTATATTATTCCTTCTAGCTCATGCCATTGACCTGTTGCTGTTTAATATGTTCAATGTGCTTGATGATGTAGGCGGAGTTAATACATACAGTAAGTGGAAGTATTTTGCCTGTGACTAAGTTCATTCTTTCAGTAACCCTAAATTAGTATAAATATCTCTGACTGATCTGGATATTTTATTGTAAATCCATGACTGCGTCTTCTCACTATAAGAATGAAATAAAACATCCAAAAGTAATATTTTTATTAAGTAAGGAAATGGTGATCATGTTCAATTATTTCCGTTTAACCAGTGTTAGAGCAGAAAGGTCATTATATGAAAAAACTGCGGTCCCATTAAACATAATGAATTGTTTTTCGTAGCAGCCCTTCACACTTTTATTTTGAAATAAGGAAATCTCAAAATAAAATCCCTTGCTTGTGTCTGTGCTATTATATGTGGTCCTGGGGTTCTATGTACTCTTTCTGCTATTATAGTTTCATCTTTAATGTCAGGAGAGATAATTTTATATAGTCTAAATATCTTTATTTGCAAATTTTGTGGAGGCCGTAAATTCTGAATCCCCCTTAACCTTAGAACTTTCCTTCTACCTTTGTTCTCTAAGTCTTCAGAAATGTCTAAATGTCATTAACGAGTTGTCACATTTCAGCCACTATCTGCCTGTCTGTCTGTCTCTCTCTCTGTGTATATATATTGCAGCATTTAATTAAACCTTTTTATTGAACAAGCATGTTAGGTAGAATGATAAGCTTTTGAGAGTAACACCTCTCTTTTTCAATTCAGAAGCAGTAAACAGTGAAATCCATAGCAGAGATTCAAAGTGACAGACATTGTGAATAATGTTCTGTTCAGTCAAGTTTGCATGTGTCTGCGCAAGCTTTTAGATAAGAGAAAGCCAGAGTTATATAAGTTAGGGCAGTAAATATCCCTTATATTAAGGAGTAGAAAAACAACAATACTAAAGAAAAAGAAACAAAGAAAATTTGAGAAGGAATGGGGCCGAGTCACAAAAAGTTTTTATAATGTGATGCAAATTCAAAGTCCATATTAAGTCGTGTACCTTTAGTATTGAAGAATGTGATCATCTTCATTTCAAATATTTTTCTTTCCTGGGTGTTTTTGAAATTCTCTCGGAGTATTTTGATTTTCGATTTATTCTGGGTAAAAAGTGTCCAACTGCGGTAAAATAACTGTTTTCATTGTGCCTTTTGAAGGACAATCTGTGAAGTGTCATACTTAGATATACAGTAATTAATAGCTTATTTCCCCAATGTAACATCCCCTTTAACATACAGTAATTTGTACTATGTAAACCACACTGCGGGACTTGCATGGATATGACCATCTGACCCTTTGTTATGTTTGGCTGTGTCATCTTTACATATGTGCTGACATAGGATGCAGCAAATGTGGTACTGTATTCTCTGTTAGGATGTTTATTGGCCAATCTTCTGCTAACCAATGTTTGTTTCAGGTTTGGTGCAAGAATGGGAGGTTTGTGGAATATATATTTTAATTCAACATCCACTGTAAGCAGTGGTTGTAAATCATTACTTTTTTGTGTGTATTTCTCTTAGAGCTGGATGGTATGTGGTCACCAGAGGTGTATGTTAAGTAGTTTCTTTAGTTTTGTACTGTAATAGGTTTTAAAAGGGTGTTTTAATGGCAGAGGTTATTTTTTGTGTAATGACATTGAGATTTGCAGGAAACTATCATCTTATAAAAACAGGAACTTTATTGTTATCTTTAAAAATTGGCTATGCTCCACAAAAAGTTGCGCAATACATTCCAGTTTGGACAATATAAATCCAAATCCAATTATTCCAAAATCAAGTCAAAGTCTATGCCACAACATTTCTGTATCTCATTTCAGAGACCTTCTGTCTGAAGGGCTATGGTGTGCCCCACAAGCTGGCTGAAAGTCCAGCAATAAATTTGTTTCATTCCAAAAGCATAGACTATTAAGGAATAATAATGTATCAAATCATAGAATGTATGAAAAAAGTACACATTCACAACAATAAACAAGTTAGTCTGAGGTTAGCCACATTGGGATCAAAAACGTATAAACTGCCTGTATACTCAGACTGCCATATCAGCCCCATGTAATAACTTCTAATTGGGTAAACTTGTTTGCTGAATCATCTATTTCACGTAACCGGTAGTCATATATAGCAACGTGATGGGTATAACCCCCATTTCTCAAAATGAAGTTATTGTGTGTCAGTACATGTACCAGTAGTTTGGAAATAGTATCAGGGTTATTCTTCTGGTTCTGAGTGTGTGCTGAGAGAACATTAAGGCATGCCTTAGTGCCATCTTTGTGTGGGATGTAGCTGTAAAGAGATTCACATATATTTATGTACATTTATATATATTTATTTGTACTGTTTTTGTGGCAATGCCCTTCTATGACATATGTTCAACCACTTTGCTTCATTTACTTAGATAACAAAATCTTACACTGGTACATTTGAAAGATTAGTAGTATCTAGTTGAAGGCATTTAGCAAAGTATTATCTATCCATGTAAAATGAGGCATATGACTATTATGAAGTGTGATGTCATTATGACGAGTCCATTAAATCATTCTGAGTTTCAGTTCTTGTACTCCCTTTATTAGATACCTTTATTGGTAGCAATAGATTGTTTTGCAGTGCATTGCAGGTTTTCCACCAGGGAACATTTTAATAATTATATCCAAAATATTATTATTATATCCAAACCTGAACAAGTCTTAGAAGTCACATTATTTTTGTGTCAAATTAATTACCAGATATTAAAACAGTTAACTTCACCTGATCTCTAAGAAAATCTCTTTTGAACAAATTGTATTTTCAATAATTGGCACATTACAGATTTGCTTCAGTTTATCTGATGAAGTTTTCTTAATTGAGTTACCCCAATCTAATAACCATCTTTAGTGACTTGAATGGAAAGAAGATAATAAATTATTAACTTAACCCAGTCTCATACAGCACATCTGTTCCAGTATTTCATTCAATATGATATGCTTGGATGCAAATATTACCAAAAACTAAAAAGAGTTAATCGTTCCCAAAAAAAGTGCTTAACACTGACTTCATATTAAATCAACAAGATATTGGGGAAAAAGTATTTACATATTTACAAGAAAACATTACAACACATGGTAGACAGCGGCGCAAAAATAAAAAAAACGTGATTAAAAACACTTAAGAGGAGAATATCGCCCTTTGTATAAGTAAATAATTGGAATAGTGGTTTATTTTGTGATATATGAAGTCCAGTTTTCCATATCACCTATCTTTCTTGAACCACTTTCCTTTATTATTTAATTTTACTTATATGTCTTTTTCAGTGATACTGTATATAGTCTCTTTGGTGGTCTATGATGTACGTTTCTACACTTCTGCGTTTTTTTCAATGGAGGAAATTTTGTGTCATTGAATGGAGGAAATGTAATATCCTATAGTTGTGATGCCCTTCCCAGTGCTCCATGCTTTAATAATTAAATGACATATTCTATTTGTAATATCAGTGGGGGTTGCCTCTATAACTGGTCCATGGGACAGTGAAGAAGCAGATTCAAAAACTTTAGCTTACAGTGGACTCAATTATATTACACACGTAACGCCACAGCAAAGACGATTTTGTCTTTTGGACATATTTAAAAGCACGTTTGCAGAGATAATACCTTGCTCCCACAAGAAAAGGCCATAATTGGAATGGACTCACACTGAGGGTAACTTGCTAACTCGAACATGAGAATACAACCTGTCTAGAAACTACAGGTATGAAATCAAATAGTCTCCATAGCAATGCTATTCACTAACAAACATGAACACACTATACACTAGCCCTAAAAGCCTCCCACCCAAATCCCATTCTGTGTCTCTCTGTATATGTATACATAAACCTCTTCCTATGACAGGGAACGTCATGTCTATAAATAAAAGGAATGCTGGTGGGTTTATCACTCTCTGTCTATGCCCCTTCCCCTTAATAAATAAACTAAACATTAGGGTCTCTTGGGACCCCCTCATCACCCAGCGTTTTATTTGCCCTCCTTTCCAGAACCCCCTGGTTCATTAGGGTGGGGTGCTTATTAATTCCTTACAAGCTCCCTTACCTACCTGCACAGTTGATTTTAAGAAAAAGTGGATAATGGGTTCCCAATGGATCATTCCCTCTTATGGTCCCTATGAACCCCCAAGAGTCCTATCTCTAGCACCCATGGGCATCTCGATTAAGAGCCATATGTCATAATGAATCAACCCTATATATAATAAATATTAATAAACACACATACATAAATATACATGCATGCATATACATACATACATATACATACATACAAGTAAAAAAGAAGAGAGAGAAAGAGAGAGAAGAGAACCAAAATTGAAGGAGAAGAAAATTGGAGAAAAGCTGATGCCATACCTATATTTAAAAAGGGAGGAAGAGCAAATCCGGGGAATTATAGACCAGTGAGCCTCACTTCTGTAGTGGGGAAGCTTTTAGAAGGGTTAATAAGGGATAATATACAAGAATATGTCTATTTGAACAGGATTATAAGTAGGAGTCAACATGGATTTATGAGGGATAGTCATGTCAAACAAATCTAATTAGTCTCTATGAGGAGGTTAGTAGGAACCTGGATCAAGGCAACTCAGTGGATGTAGTCTTTTTGGATTTTGCAAAGGCTTTTGATACAGTGCCACATGGGAGACTATTGTGCAAACTAAGAGATACAGGAATTGCAGTAAATATCTGCTCATGGATTGAGAGCTGGCTAAAAGACAGGAAGCAAAGGGTTGTTGTAAATGGAACATACTCTAATTGGACTAATGTGGTAAGTAGGGTTCCTCAGGGTTCAGTATTCGGTCCTCTCCTTTGTAACATATTTATTAATGACTTAGAGGTAGGATTGGAGTGTCGTGTCTCCATTTTCGCTGATGACACGAAGTTGTGCAAGGTAATTAAATCAGATAATGATGTGCTTTCCCTCCAAAGGGATTTACATAAAACTGAGGAATGGGCATCTAAATGGCAGATGAGATTTAATATGAATAAATGTAAAGTTATGCATCTGGGAAGGAAAAATAGCCATGCAATGTATAATCTTAATGGAGCAAATCTAGGTGTATCAGATATTGAAAGGGATTTGGGTGTGCTTGTGGACAACCACCTAGGTAAAGGCCAAGCAGCAGCTGCAAAGGCAAATAAAATATTAGCATGTATTAAGAAGGGTATAGAAGCCAGCGAAGCAAATATAATTCTGCCACTATACAAATCTCTAGTATGCCCTCATTTGGAATATGGAGTACAATTTTGGGTACCACTTCATAAAAAGGAGATTTTAGAGCTGGAAAGGGTACAGAGGAGGGCAACAAAACTAATAAGGGGAATGGAGGGTCTAAGTTATGAAGAAAGACTAACCAAATTAAACTTATTTTCCCTAGAAAAAAGGCGTCTAAGAGGAGATATGATTACCTTATATAAATACATCCAGGGTCAGTATAAAGACTTGTCAAGGGAGCTTTTTGTGCCAAGAGCTTTTCAACTGACAAGAGGAGATGCCTTGAGGTTAGAAGTAAAAAGATTCCACCTTAAAGAAAGAAAAGGTTTCTTTACAGTAAGGGTGGTTAATCTGTTGATTTCTCTACCAGAGGAGGGGATGATAGCTGATTCAATAGATAACTTTAAAAGGGGACTAGATTTATTTCTAATTAAAAAGGGAATTCAGGGGTATCATGGATAATTAGAGAGACAGTATTGATCCAGGGAGAAATCTGGTCTTCGGTGTCTGGGATCAGGAAGGAATTGATTTTTTTTTTCTTTGAGACGATTGACTAAGTCTTGCTTGTTTTTTTTTTCTGTTTGCCTTCCTCTTGATTAATTAAGATTTTTTTTTTTTTAAATAGTTGATTAATAATTAGTTAACAACAAATTAATTAATAGTTAATCCGCATATTGTAGATCAGAGGAGATCTTGGACGGTTGAACTTGATGGACTGAAAGTCTTTTTTCAACCTTAAATACTATGGGCCTCATTCTATTAACGGCCGTAGGAGATGCGTGGCCGCTAGGACCGGCCGCAGGCTATTTGCCTATTCTATTCCCTTGCGGCCGAGGGCTCCGGCAGGCTTGCGGCCGGCGCCCTGTTATCCCTTGCGGCCGCTCGAGCAGCAGGAAAGCCTTTAATCGGACGCAAAAAAGCCACAGTTGCTATTCAAATGCTACGTAAACCCTCTCGTCATGGCCGTAATTATTTAAAACTGAGCCGCAGCTTACTTGCACCAAAAAGGTCCCGCTAGCACCAATTAAGCACATAATAAAGCCATCCTGCACTTTGATTAGACGATAAAGTGATTGGAGGTATTAGCATTCATAGCACAACATTCCCCTACACTTAAATCTGAAAATCATTTTTATTTTAATTCATGTAAAATGTCCGTGGACAAAGTCCCAAGGGCTTGGAGCACCTCAGACCCGCAAAGGCTGCGGGATTAGCCTCAAGTCCGTAAATGGGTAAAATAGACCCATGAAGTCGTAGCATAGAAAAGCCATCCTGTACTTTTATTAAAAGTGAAAGTGATGTTTGGTTTTAGAATTTATAGCTCAACATTCCCCTACTCTCAAATCCGCAAATAAAGATATTTAACTTCATGTTCAATCTTCGTGTTTTATCTATCATGCAAGCCCGCAAGGGTTTGATTAACGAGCTACGGGCTTGGAGGGCAATCATCCGCCAAACCCGTACGTGCTTCATCAAGAAGCTACGGTCGTGAGTTACGGCCAGAAGTCTCAAGCCCGTAATCCTGGTTTTCCTGGCGCCACCTGAAATCAATTACCAATAGGAAGGCAACAATCAAGGCTGCAAATAGTTTAAAAGTGCGGGAAATTCGTAAATCTGTGACTGTGTTGTATGCTGTGCAAGTGGACACACAGGTCTTGGAGTTGGAGGGTTTTGAGAGAGAGCAAGAGAAAGAGAAAGAGAGAGAGAGAGCGAGAGTGATTGATTGATTGATAGAAAGAGAAAGAGAGAGAGAGAGAGAGATAGTTAGTGTGTGAGAGTGCGTGTTAGAGTGCAAGAGAGTGTGTGTTAGAGTGCGAGAGAGAGAGAAATAGAAAGTGTGAGAGAGAGAGACAGGGAGTGAGGAGAGGAGGAGAGATGGAGGCAGAGAGAGAAGGCAGTGAAGGGAGAGGCCAGGGAGAGCAGGGCCCCCAGCCACAGGCTGGCCAGCAAGCTGATGCTGCTGCTGCTGCCAGAAAAAAGGGCAGCAAACTTTAATCAGGAGGAGATCGAGACTATAGTAAGAGGAGTTCAAGCCCACCACTCCATCTTAACCGGTGGGAGCGAGGTGAGGCCCAGGCAGAGGACAGATGCCTGGAGGGCAATCGCGGCTGAAGTATCTTCACTGGGGTATGCAAACCGGACCTGGCAGTCTGTCCAGCACTGGTACCAGGACTGCAGCATTGATGTCAAAAAGAATATGGCGAACGAGGCCAATGCGGCCTGTGGAACCGGTGGTGGGCCTCCAGAAACATTTACCTACCCCGGTTGGGTGGCCACAG
Source organism: Discoglossus pictus (assembly GCA_027410445.1). Classification (NCBI taxonomy): domain Eukaryota; kingdom Metazoa; phylum Chordata; class Amphibia; order Anura; family Alytidae; genus Discoglossus; species Discoglossus pictus. The sequence continues at coordinate 191,488,121 of CM050165.1, forward strand.
TGCGAGATATGATCCAGCCAGCGGCAGTCGTGGACATCCTTGGCCTGGTGGACTCGGGTGGGTCAGAAAGCCTGCAATGTGAGTACCATGTACATCTTAACACCCTCCTATGTACGCATATGTACCCCACACAGATAGATAACTGACGTTGAATTGCACTGTAAGATATCTGGTTGTGACTACAGATATATGAGGCAGCAAAAATATACTTGTCAGAATTGTTAGCAATTAAATATATGTCCAATACCTCCTCCCACAACTGATTATGATACCGTTTTGCAAATCTATTGATGTTACTGGTATGTTTCCTGTTGGTTCAGAGTGCATATAAAGCATACATGACAACTCCATTGCAATTGTTTGTTTATTGTCATGAGTTCCCCTGTCACACTCTACTCCATGTTAAACTGGCCCATTCATAGCTGTTTGGCTTAACACTCCTACTGCTTAGAACCCATGTACATCTTGAAACTAGGTATAGCGGATGTATCCTGTTTTATGTGGGCATTTCAGTATGTGCTGGAAGAGTGCCGCCGCCGACTCTAGGGATGCAGCTGCGCTTGCGTCCCCATGTAGCCGTCAAAAATAGTTGGTACACCCAAAGCCCCTAACCCTCTAACCCTAACCCCCTAAACCCCACTTTCTAACTCTAACCCATACCCCCTAACTGTAGCCAGAACCCAAAACCCATAACCACTTACCCGGCCTGCTGGGCTGGCGTAGCTAGAGTCGGTGGCAGTGCACTTCCAGAGATGCGCACATACAACAGGATAGGTCCAGTATAGCTGGTACATCCCCATAAGACTACATGTATGGATGTGCACACTGCAGCATATGCGGATACAGACTCTGATGGACTGCAAGTTTGTGTCGTGTACCAGCCTAATCTGGACCATGTTACATTTACATGTTAACTCACATTGCTAAGGATTGGTCACAGATTGGTCTGTCTCACACACTGGCCAACAGATTCAGATGAGCACGTGTTCTAATTAACTGCAATTGGCACACCGCACCAGTATTACATATAGTCATATGAGCCATGGGTCCTTTCCTGTTATCTGACCGTGACTGCTGGTAGCAGCAGTGAGCAGCCTCTACATGTCACAGCATTTTCCTGGAAATTATAAAATTAGGCAGATTTAGTGGGTTATGGTGGTGTTAAGGTAAGGGTTTCGGATTATGGTGAGGGCTAGTGCTTTTGGGCTTGTGTGTAAGGTGAAAATGATGTATATAACAGCGGCAGCGCCATCTATCAGCCCCTTGGTCCAACTGCTGCTGCCAGCAGTCGCTGTCACATAACAGGAAAGATCCCAGCCAGGATCCACAATACTAATGATGCAGATCAATTTTTATTTGCGTCAAACATTCACAGCCAATTACAAGTCACTATGATCTCAGAGATATGGAAACACACATCAATCAATTTTCAGAACAACAATACTCAAATACAAATCTTGTCTCATTTCAGTACCAGCCAGGCGTACCCTGCCTCCTCAAGGACCTGAAATACCGGGCCCTGCACCATGCCAAGATGCAGGACCACCTGCAGCAAAACCACCTGCAGCAGGACCAATTGCGGAAAGTCCACCTGGGCCCTCCACAAGATGCCAGCCATTGGCTCCAGCAATGGCCCCTCCAGCCAGGATGATGATGGCGCCGCCTGGGTCCCACGTCAATGTGGGCTGGCCAAATGTGGGGACAGCCAATGTGGTCCCATCGCAGTTGGGCCCAGCGTATGGAGCCACAGGTAATGTTGCCCTGGAGCATGGGCCCCCAGCAGGGCATGTGGCTCCAACAGGCCCCACAGGCCACTCTGGCCCTGCAGGCTCTGCAGGCCACTCCTGCCCCACAGACCCAGCAGGCCACTCCGGCCCCACAGGCCCCACAGGCCACTCCGGCCCCACAGGCCCCGCAGGCCACACCGGCCCCACAGGCCCAGCAGGCCACTCCGCCCCAAAGGCCCAGCAGGCCACTCCAGCCCCGCAGGCCACTCCGGCCCCACAGGCCCAGTAGGCCACTCCGGACCGGCAGAACACTCCGCCCGGCAGGACACTCCGGCCAGGCAGGACATTCCGCTCAGCCGTGCCTCCACCCAGAGGACTCAATGGTCTGGGTCCATGCCATGTAGTCCGGCGCTGTCAGCGGCCCAGTGCCATGATTTCCTCGCTCATCTCCAGCATGAGCAGGAGCAAAATCAAGAATTAATGCTGGAGATGAGCCAGCAAAATGAGTGGGTGTTTCAGGAGTTGAGGAGGCATCACCAGGTCATGGAGGAATATGTTCGAAGGCCCGAAACGGCCCGAGAAGGACATCCACTTGTACAGGCTACCTCCTCAACATCCCAGACCTTGCCCCCAGCATCCAGGGCAGAAGAGCCGCCAACCCATCCAAGACTTCGTGGCCGGCCTAGGACAAAGGTTGGCAAAGGCCAGGAGGGTCATGACCAACACAAGCGAAAGCGTAAATAGGTGAGAACATGTTCATGTTGCATATAGAAGCAATTGATGTCCAAGATCTATTGACTTTGAGGTGTTGCAGTCAATGCATATATTGTTCTAATTGATGTCTTGTTCTTATCTCTTTAGGTTCAAATCGACACACGGAGTGGTTGCCTCACATTTTCATTTTTTTGTTATATAATTTGCACACATAATAAATATTATGTATTGCTCACATTATCATTGTTTGTTTTCGTTTGTACTGTACCATGACTGTTAAACACCAGATGAATGCTACAAAATAACCTTATTGTATTAGTACATACATCTTCCTTCAATATACCAGCCCTGTGTTAATGTAGGGTTGGGGTAACAGCCACTAGTGCAGCTGAGGGTGGAGGTAATATTCCTGAGTTTGATTCCAGTAACGGCTATGCATGATATTCGTGTTTCTGACACATGGAGATATTCATTCAGGGTAAATATCAAAAGTGAGTACACCCCTCCCTTAGTGAAAGTGTAAATATTTTCATGCACTGACTTAACCCTCATGGGGATGGAGTTCACCAGAGCTTCACAGGTTGCCACTGGAGTCCTCTTCCACTCCTTCATGATGATATCATGGAGCTGGTGGATGTTAGAGACCTTGCACTCCCCACCTTCCATTTGAGGATGCCCCCACAGATGCTCGATAGGGTTTAGGTCTGGTGACCTACTTGGCCAGTCCATCAACTTTTTACCTTCAACTTCTTTAGCCAGGCAGTGGTCAGCTTGGAGGTGTTTTTAGGGTCGTTATCATGTTGGAATACTGGCATGCGGCCCAGTCTCCGAAGGGAGGGATCATGCTCTGCTTCAGTATGTCACAGTACATGTTGGCATTCATGGGTTCCCTCAAATAACTGTAGCTCCTCAGTGCTGGCAGCATGCATGCAGGCCCAGACCAAACATATATGCATGTCTATATATGTTTTATATAATATGTTGTGTGGATTCCCCCTATATGCATTTACCTAATGATGTCAGATGCTGCCTCTCCTCTCTCTGCATCACTGTTTATGTTCAAAATGAGGGTTTCATCTCATATCAATGTTTTTGTGTTCGTTGTGACGTATCCATTTATCTGTAATTCAGGGATTATTTCAACTACTTTTGCTCAGTATAGATGTATACTTTTGGTGGTGGGAGTGTCATGGTTGGGGCCTGCATTACTGCTGCCGGCACTGGGGAGCTACAGTTCATTGAGGGAACCATGAATGCCAACATGTACTGGGACATACTGAAGCAGAACATGATCCCCTCCCTTGGGAGACTGGGCTGCAGGGCAACATAACATAACGACCCTAAACACACCGCCAAGACGACACTGCCTTGCTAAAGAAGGTAAAGGTGATGCACTCGTCACCAGACCTAAACCATTTTAAACATCTGTGGGGCATCCTCAAACTGAAGGTGGGGGAGTGCAAGATCTCTAGCATCAACCAGCTCTGATGTATCATTAAGGAGTGGAAGAGGACTCCAGTGGCAACCTGGGAAGCTCTGGTGAACTCCCTGGCCATGAGGGTTAAGGCAGTTCTGGCAAATAATGGTGGCCACACATAATTGACATTTAGTGCCAATTTGGACATTTCAAATTAGGGGTGTACTCACTTTTGTTGCCAATGGTTTAGAAATTAATGGCTGTGTATTGAGTTATTGATGGGTCAGCAAACTTACTTTACATTGTAGCAGAGTGTCATTTCTTCAGTTTTGTCACATGAAAAGATATACTAAAATATTAACAACAATGTGACGGGTGTACTCACTTCTGTTAGATACTGTATGTTCACTATTAGGATGTGAGCCACTTACAGACACCTGTCTCATTTGTCTGGCTTTGTGTCATATAGATTGCTAATACCAACCTTCCCTCATGGTTGAAATCAGTAATGCAAACACACTGTGAGAATTCTATTGACACCCCTTACTGATGGTGCAGAGCACAGATGTGGAGTATGAAGGTCCTTTCATTGATGTTACAGAAATGCTATGGTATCAACATTGACGAGGCAGACACAAACAACATCGGGGATAAATCATATTTACTATTTACAGAAATTAACAAAGCAAGCTTGCCACAAAGCCACAGGAACAGAGGGAAATAGGGATATGAGAGCAGAATGCAGGCAAGGGAAATTACATTGATATAGATGATCATGGGATTTACAGTGTATCCCCCAACATTAGGCAATATAATTGATCTCATTATTGTTACTACATATATATATATATATATATATATATATATATATATATAACAGTCAATAAGGAAAGACCACAATAATCCAGAATAAGGTGATATACATATGGGGAGAGCAAATGTATGCTTGTGTGTTAAACGGACACTCTGATGCAACATCAGAAGTATAAGTGCTCAATCAGTGAATGCTATGAGCCCATGAGGTCAGTTCACACGCAACAATAAGCAGCCCCTACATAGATAACCTTAGTCAAAAAGATGGGGACCTGACCAGGACCATATCAGTCAGATGTTACTTATTCCAGAGAACTCACAACAAACCAGGCAATATCAAGGGTAGCTTGTTCTCTGATTGAGCATCTATACTCACTGTTGTTGCATATGCATAACTGAAGATTAACATAACCTCATTAACTGTTAAGTCCCAAGCCTGGATTTACTCTTCCCCATATGCACAGGGAGGGTCACATCAGCACTGAAGAAAAGATCTGGAAGGGTTTGTGCTGCAGGCTTCACAACAGTCCAAGTAGAGGGGAGGATAGAATGTCTAAACCAATAGGTACATATGAATCGAGGTAGACTATATGAGCATACACATGCTGTGGATATACCAGGAACATCAGCTGACAGATGTCACATCACATCTCCATTGTATAGTGAAATTGTCTCATGACACATATCGGCTATTCAGTCAAGATAATCAGATATCACACTGGATCCAACAAAGCAATGAAACGGACACATGCACATACATGAGGCCATTTGACATGGCCATGGAATGTCATGATGTTTATCGTCATGCCTTGTTCTGACCGTGATCTGGAATACAAACATGCAAATAATATATTAGTGGAAACTAGAGATGTTGCGGACAGTTCGCCCGCGGATTATTCAAGGCGATTTTGGCATGTTCGCGTTCGCAGCGGACGGCGAACACATGCGCTTTTCGGTTCGCCCCCTATACTTTATCATTGAGGAAACTTTGACCCTGCACCTCACAGTCAGCAGACCCATTCCAGCCAATCAGCAGCATACACTCCCTTCCAGGGCCTTCCATCTGAAGGACAGCATACATTTTAGAATCATTCTGAAGCTACATTCGTTGTGAGAGGACAATAGTGTAGCTGCTGGAGATTTAATAGGGAAATTAATAGCCAGGCTGTGTATTTAGCTTCCATTACAGACCTGAAGGACTCATCTGATATCTGCTGCAAGGACAACAACCCAAAAAGCCCTTTTTAGGGCTAGAACATAATTTATTTTATTTTATATTATTTTCTGTGTAAGCTAATTGCATATGCCTGCCTGCCAGCGTGTGTGTGTGACAGGCTAACACCTAACAGCTTATATTGTGCTTATTTTCACTACTCATACCTGGTGGTCTACCACACATTGAAAATAACCATTTTTTTCCTGTAATCTAATTTCAGTTGCCTGCATGTGTCAGGCTCACAGCTTATATTGTGCTCAGTGAAATAAAACAACATTTTTTTGACTGTAATAGATTGAATAGCAATTGCCTGCCTACAGGCGTGTGTGTGAAGCCTATTGCATCTACTCTGCCAACTTTTGCCAGTGCACAGTGATACGTCATATCTGGTGCAACCGTAGTGTACAGTGACATAAAACAACACTTTTTTGACTGTAATCGATTGAATATCAGTTGCCTGCCTACAGGCGTGTGTGTGAGGCCTACAGCGCCTACTCTGCCAACTTTTGCCAGTGCACAGTGACACTCATATCTGGTGGCACCTTAGATTGCAGGCGCAGTGCCCCAAATTTGAAGTGGGAGGACCGACCAAGCATCTTTTTCCATCTCCCGCTTCCAAAAATCCATGCCATATACACGTCCCCTGATAGGTGACGTAACCGGTATCAAACTGATAGGAATAAATAGTAAGACTTAATACACCACTCTTATCTGGTGGTACATTACATTGCAGTGCCCCAAATTCGAAGTAGGAGGTCCGACCAAGCATCTTTTTCCATCTCCCTGTTCCAAAAATCAATGACATATACACGTCCCCTAATAGTGTACGTAACAGGGATTAAACCGATAGGAATAGTACTACTTAACAGTACACACCTTATAATAATGCAGACAGAGACAACGCAGAGAGAGGAGTCTGAAGAAGAGGAGTCAGAGGAGGAAGGTGGCTTTGAGGAGGTGGAAGACCAAACACAGCAGGCGTCCCAGGGGGCTTGTTGTCACCTTTCGGGGACCCTTGGTGGCTGGGTGGAGAAAGAGACCTTCAATGACATCAGTGAGGACAAGGAACGGGACATGGCTAGCTTGGTATCCAACCTTGTGCAAATGGGGACTTTGCGGTTGTGCAAAGGGACTGTTTGCGGTTGTTTGCGGTGCATTAAACGGGGAGATTGGTCTGTTACTGTGAAGCGGGTGTGACCCTTACACTACCTGATCGATACAACATCATACCTGGGAGTTTTGCCATGGATCCCCCTCCGGCATGCCACAGTCCAGGTGTTAGTCCCCTTGAAACAACTTTCCCATCACTATTGTGGCCAGAAAGAGTCCCTGTGGGTTTTGAAATTCGCCTGCCCATTGAAGTTTATGGCGGTTCGCTGGGTTCGCCCATTCGCGAACATTTGATGGAACTTCGTGTCCGCTGTCCGCGAACCGAAAATTTGATGTTTGCGACATCACTTGTGGAAACCTTACATATGCCATATGAGCAACCACCAACCACAACCACCAGATGCAGGTATGTCGGCACACATGTTATGCATTGGGATCTCGTACAAGCTAACCATCTGTCAGATGATAATTATGGCCCAGACTAATTTGTCCTAATGTGGGAATATTATGATTAGTCTAATTATCATTTATTTGTATTGTGCAAACATATTCCGTGGCGCTGTACAGGGGATAAGAACATTAGAGGGATAAGAACGCCAGAAAATGGAGGGACCTGTTTTGAGCGTAAAGTCTGGTAATAACTGATTTCTTCCCAAAGGCCCCCACAAGATTAGGAAATCACCACTTCCAAGGAAAAGGTAATGGACATGGGGAAGAGTAGATAAGGAATAGCAAGGTTAATAAGTAAGTGAAAGATACATAGGAAGGAAGTTATTTTCAGATATTAAGATTGAGAGAGATTAAGATTGAGAGAGATTTAACTTGAGAGAGATTGAGATTAAGATTGAGAGAAATTGAGATTGAGAGAGATTGAGATTGAGAGAGATTGAGATTGAGAGAAATTGAGATTGAGAGAGATTGAGATTAAGAGAGATTGAGATTGAGATTGAGAGAGATTGAGATTGAGAGAGATTGAGAGAGATTGAAAGAGATTGAGATTTAGATTGAGATTGAAAAAAGATTGAGATTGAGAGAGATTGAGAGAGATTGAAAGAGATTGAGATTTAGATTTAGATTGAGAGAGATTGAGATTGAGAAAGATTGAGAAAGATTGAGAGAGATTGAGATTGAGAGAGATTGAGATTGAGATTGAGAGAGATTGAGATTGAAAGAGATTGAGATTAAGATTAAGAGAGATTGAGATTGAGATAGATTAAGAGAGATTGAGATTGAGAGAGATTAAGATTGAGATTGAGAGAGATTAAGATTGAAGAGAGTTTGAGAGAATGAAAGAGATTGAGATTTAGATTGAGATTGAGAGAGATTTAGATTGAGATTGAGAGAGATTGAGATTGAGATTGAGAGAGATTGAGAGAGATTGAGATTGAGAGAGATTAAGATTGAGAGAGATTGAACTTGAGAGAGATTGAGATTAAGATTGAGAGAAATTGAGATTGAGAGAGATTGAGATTGAGAGAGATTGAAATTGAGATTGAGATTGAGAGAGATTGAGATTGAGATTGAGAGAGATTGAGATTGAGAGAGATTGAGATTAAGATTGAGATAGATTGAGATTGAGAGAGTTTGAGAGAGATTGAAAGAGATTAAGATTTAGATTGAGATTGAGAGAGATTGAGATTGAGATTGAGATTAAGATTGAGAGAGATTGAGAGAGATTGAGAGAGATTGAGATTGAGAGAGATTGAGATTGAGAGAGATTGAGATTGAGAGAGATTGAGATTGATTGAGATTGAGATTGAGATTGAGAGAGATTTCTACACATATTTGCAATACACATAGGTGTTCCAAACTGCTTCTTCAATGGGCCTTGACAAGAACTTATTTTCAGAGATTGAGATTGAGAGAGATTGAGATTGAGAGATTGAATTTGAGAGAGATTGAGATTGAGATTGAGAGAAATTGAGATTGAGAGAGATTAAGATTGAGATTGAGAGAGATTGAGATTGGGATTGAGAGTGATTGAGATTGAGAGAGATTAAGATTGAGAGAGATTGAGATTGAGAGAGATTGAGAGAGATTGAAAGAGATTGAGATTTAGATTGAGATTGAGAGAGATTGAGACTGAGATTGAGAGAGATTGAGAGAGATTGAGAGAGATTGAGATTGAGAGAAGTTGAGAGAGATTGAGATTGAGAGAAATTGAGATTGAGAGAGATTGAGATTGAGAGAGATTAAGATTGATTGAGATTGAGAGAGATTGAGATTGAGAGAGATTTCTACACATATTTGCAATACACATAGGTGTTCCATACTGCTTCTTCAATGGGGCTTGACAAGAACTTATTTTCAGAGATTGAGATTGAGAGAGATTAAGATTGAGAGAGATTGAACTTGAGAGAGATTGAGATTGAAATTGAGAGAAATTGAGATTGAGAGAGATTGAGAGAGATTAAGATTGAGAAAGATTGAGATTGAGATTGAGAGAGATTGCGATTGAGATTGAGAGAGATTGAGATTAGGAGAGAGTTTGAGAGAGATTGAAAGAGATTAAGATTTAGATTGAGATTGAGAGAGATTGAGATTGAGATTGAGAGAGATTAAGAGAGATTGAGAGAGATTGAGATTGAGGGAAATTAAGAGAGATTGAGATTGAGAGAGATTGAGATTGAGAGAGATTGAGATTGATTGAGATTGAGATTGAGATTGAGAGAGATTGAGAGAGATTGAGAGAGATTGAGATTGAGAGAGATTGAGATTGATATTGAGATTGAGAGAGATATTTGCAATACACATAGGTGTTCCAAACTGCTTCTTTAATGGGGCTTGACAAGAACTTATTTTCAGAGATTGAGATTGAGAGAGATTAAGATTGAGAAAGATTGAGATTGAGATTGAGAGAGATTGCGATTGAGATTGAGAGAGAATGAGATTGAGAGAGATTGAGATTAAGATTGAGAGAGATTAAGATTGAGAGAGTTTGAGAGAGATTGAAAGAGATTAAGATTTAGATTGAGATTGAGAGAGATTGAGATTGAGATTGAGAGAGATTGAGATAGAGAGAAATTGAGAGAGATTGAGATTGAGAGAGATTGAGATTGAGAGAGATTGAGATTGAGAGAGATTGAGATTGATTGAGATTGAGAGAGATTGAGATTGAGATTGAGAGAGATTTCTACACATATTTGCAATACACATAGGTGTTCCAAACTGCTTCTTCAATGGGGCTTGACAAGAACTTATTTTCAGAGATTAAGATTAAGAGAGATTAAGATTGAGAGAGATTTAACTTGAGAGAGATTGAGATTGAGATTGAGAGAAATTGAGATTGAGAGAGATTGAGAGAGATTGAGATTGAGAGTGATTGAGAGAGATTGAGAGAGACTGAGATTAAGATTGAGAGAGATTGAGAGAGATTGAGAGAGATTGAGATTGAGAGAGATTGAGATTGAGAGAGATTGAGATTGAGAGAGATTGAGATTGATTGAGATTGAGATTGAGATTGAGAGAGATTTCTACACATATTTGCAATACACATAGGTGTTCCAAACTGCTTCTTCAATGGGCCTTGACAAGAACTTATTTTCAGAGATTGAGATTGAGAGAGATTGAGATTGAGAGATTGAATTTGAGAGAGATTGAGATTGAGATTGAGAGAAATTGAGATTGAGAGAGATTAAGATTGAGATTGAGAGAGATTGAGATTGGGATTGAGAGTGATTGAGAGAGATTAAGATTGAGAGAGATTGAGATTGAGAGAGATTGAGAGAGATTGAAAGAGATTGAGATTTAGATTGAGATTGAGAGAGATTGAGACTGAGATTGAGAGAGATTGAGAGAGATTGAGAGAGATTGAGATTGAGAGAAATTGAGAGAGATTGAGATTGAGAGAAATTGAGATTGAGAGAGATTGAGATTGAGAGAGATTAAGATTGATTGAGATTGAGAGAGATTGAGATTGAGAGAGATTTCTACACATATTTGCAATACACATAGGTGTTCCATACTGCTTCTTCAATGGGGCTTGACAAGAACTTATTTTCAGAGATTGAGATTGAGAGAGATTAAGATTGAGAGAGATTGAACTTGAGAGAGATTGAGATTGAAATTGAGAGAAATTGAGATTGAGAGAGATTGAGAGAGATTAAGATTGAGAAAGATTGAGATTGAGATTGAGAAAGATTGCGATTGAGATTGAGAGAGATTGAGATTAGGAGAGAGTTTGAGAGAGATTGAAAGAGATTAAGATTTAGATTGAGATTGAGAGAGATTGAGATTGAGATTGAGAGAGATTAAGAGAGATTGAGAGAGATTGAGATTGAGGGAAATTAAGAGAGATTGAGATTGAGAGAGATTGAGATTGAGAGAGATTGAGATTGATTGAGATTGAGAAAGATTGAGATTGAGAGAGATTTCTACATATATTTGCAATACACATAGGTGTTCGAAACTGCTTCTTCAATGGGGCTTGACAAGAACTTATTTTCAGAGATTGAGATTGATATTGATTGAGATTGAGAGAGATTGAGATTGAGATTGAGAGAGATTTCTACACATATTTGCAATACACATAGGTGTTCCAAACTGCTTCTTCAATGGGGCTTGACAAGAACTTATTTTCAGAGATTGAGATTGCGAGAGATTAAGATTGAGAGAGATTGAACTTGAGAGAGATTGAGATTGAAATTAAGAGAAATTGAGATTGAGAGAGATTAAGAGAGATTAAGATTGAGAAAGATTGAGATTGAGATTGAGAGAGATTGCGATTGAGATTGAGAGAGAATGAGATTGAGAGAGATTGAGATTAAGATTGAGAGAGATTAAGATTGAGAGAGTTTGAGAGAGATTGAAAGAGATTAAGATTTAGATTGAGATTGAGAGAGATTGAGATTGAGATTGAGAGAGATTGAGATAGAGAGAAATTGAGAGAGATTGAGATTGAGAGAGATTGAGATTGAGAGAGATTGAGATTGAGAGAGATTGAGATTGATTGAGATTGAGAGAGATTGAGATTGAGATTGAGAGAGATTTCTACACATATTTGCAATACACATAGGTGTTCCAAACTGCTTCTTCAATGGGGCTTGACAAGAACTTATTTTCAGAGATTAAGATTAAGAGAGATTAAGATTGAGAGAGATTTAACTTGAGAGAGATTGAGATTGAGATTGAGAGAAATTGAGATTGAGAGAGATTGAGATTGAGATTGAGAGAAATTGAGATTGAGAGAGATTGAGATTGAGATTGAGAGAGATTGAGATTAAGAGAGATTAAGATTGAGATTAAGAGAGATTGAGATTGAGATTGAGAGAGATTGAGATTGAGAGAGATTGAGAGAGATTGAAAGAGTTTGAGATTTAGATTGAGATTGAGAGAGATTGAGATTGAGAGAGATTGAGAGAGATTGAGAGAGATTGAGAGAGATTGAAAGAGATTGAGATTTAGATTTAGATTTAGATTGAGAGAGATTAAGAGAGATTGAGAGAGATTGAGATTGAGAGAGATTGAGATTGTGATTGAGAGAGATTGAGATTGAAAGAGATTGAGATTAAGATTAATAGAGATTGGGATTGAGATAGATTAAGAGAGATTGAGATTGAGAGAGATTAAGATTGAGATTGAGAGAGATTGAGATTGAGAGAGTTTGAGAGAGATTGAAAGATATTAAGATTTAGATTGAGATTGAGAGAGATTGAGATTGAGATTGAGAGAGATTAAGAGAGATTGAGAGAGATTGAGATTGAGAGAAATTGAGAGAGATTGAGATTGAGAGAGATTGAGATTGAGAGAGATTGAGATTGATTGAGATTGAGAGAGATTGAGATTGAGAGAGTTTGAGAGAGATTGAAAGAGATTAAGATTTATTTTGAGATTGAGAGAGATTGAGATTGAGATTGAGAGAGATTGAGATTGAGGGAAATTTAGAGAGATTGAGATTGAGAGAGATTGAGATTGAGAGAGATTGAGATTGATTGAGATTGAGAGAGATTGAGATTGAGATTGAGAGAGATTTCTACACATATTTGCAATACAAATAGGTGTTCCAAACTGCTTCTTCAATGGGGCTTGACAAGAACTTATTTTCAGAGATTAAGATTGAAAGAGATTAAGATTGAGAGAGATTTAACTTGAGAGAAATTGAGATTGAGATTGAGAGAAAGTGAGATTGAGAGAGATTGAGATTGAGATTGAGAGAAATTGAGATTGAGAGAGATTGAGATTGAGATTGAGAGAGATTAAGATTGAGAGAGATTGATATTGAGATTGAGAGAGATTGAGATTGAGATTGAGAGAGATTTAAGATTGAGAGAGATTGAGACTGAGAGATTGAGAGAGATTGAGATTTATATTGAGATTGAGAAAGATTGAGATTGAGATTGAGAGAGATTGAGAGAGATTGACAGAGATTGAGATTGAGAGAGATTGAGATTGAGATTGAGAGAGATTGAGATTTTATATTGAAAGAGATTGAGATTAAGATTGAGAAAGATTGAGATTGAGAGAGATTGAGATTGAAAGAGATTGAGATTGAGATTGATTGAGATTAAGAGAGATTGAGATTGAGAGAGATTTCTACACATATTTGCAATACACATAGGTGTTCCAAACTGCTTCTTCAATGGGGCTTGACAAGAACTTATTTTCAGACATTAAGATTGAGAGAGATTAAGATTGAGAGAGATTGAACTTGAGAGAGATTGAGATTGAGAGAAATTGAGATTGAGAGAGATTGAGAGAGATTAAGATTAAGAAAGATTGAGATTGAGATTGAGAGAGATTGCGATTGAGATTGAGAGAGATTGAGATTGAGAGAGTTTGAGAGATTGAAAGAGATTACGATTTAGATTGAGATTGAGAGAGATTGAGATTGAGATTGAGAGAGATTGAGATTGAGAGAGATTGAGATTGAGATTGAGATTGAGATTGAGAGAGATTGAGATTAAGATTGAGAAAGATTAAGATTGAGAGAGATTGAGAGAGATTGAAAGAGATTGAGATTTAGATTGAGATTGAGAGAGATTGAGATTGAGATTGAGAGAGATTAAGAGAGATTGAAAGAGATTGAGATTTAGATTGAGATTGAGAGAGTTTGAGATTGAGATTAAGAGAGATTGAGAGAGATTGAGATTGAGAGAAATTGAGAGAGATTGAGATTGAGAGAGATTGAGATAGATTGAGATTGAGAGAGATTGAGATTGAGAGAGTTTGAGAGAGATTAAAAGAGATTAAGATTTAGATTGAGAGAGATTGAGATTGAGATTGAGAGAGATTGAGATTGAGGGAAATTGAGAGAGATTGAGATTGAGAGAGATTGAGATTAAGAGCGATTGAGATTGAGATTGAGAGAGATTTCTACACATATTTGCAATACACATAGGTGTTCCAAACTGCTTCTTCAATGGGGCTTGAAAAGAATTTATTTTCAGAGATTAAGATTGAGAGAGATTAAGATTGAGAGAGATTTAACTTGAGAGAGATTGAGATTGAGATTGAGAGAAATTGAGATTGAGAGAGATTCAGATTGAGATTGAGAGAAATTGAGATTGAGAGAGATTGAGATTGAGATTGAGAGAGATTGAGATTGAGAGAGATTGAGATTGAGAGAGATTGAGATTGAGAGAGATTGAGATTGAGAGAGATTGAGAGAGATTGAAAGAGATTGAGATTTAGATTGAGATTGAGAGAGATTGAGATTGAGATTGAAAGAGATTGAGATTGAGAAAGATTGAGAGAGATTGAAAGAGATTGAGATTTAGATTGAGATTGAGAGAGTTTGAGATTGAGATTAAGAGAGATTGAGAGAGATTGAGATTGAGAGAGATTGAGATTGAGAGAGATTGAGATTGAGAGAGATTGAGATTGAAAGAGATTGAGATTAAGATTGAGAGAGATTGAGAGAGATTGAGAGAGATTGAGATTAAGAGAGATTGAGATTGATATTGAGATTGAGAGAGATTTCTACACATATTTGCAATACACATAGGTTTTCCAAACTGCTTCTTTAATGGGGCTTGACAAGAACTTATTTTCAGAGATTGAGATAGAGAGAGATTGAGATTGAGAGATTGAACTTGAGAGAGATTGAGATTGAGAGAGATTGAGATTCAGATTGAGAGTGATTGAGATTGAGAGAGATTAAGATTGAGAGAGATTGAGATTGAGAGAGATTGAGAGAGATTGAAAGAGATTGAGATTTAGATTGAGATTGAGAGAGATTGAGACTGAGATTGAGAGAGATTGAGAGAGATTGAGAGAGATTGAGATTGAGAGAAATTGAGAGAGATTGAGATTGAGAGAAATTGAGATTGAGAGAGATTGAGATTGAGAGAGATTGAGATTGATTGAGATTTAGATTGAGAGAGATTGAGATTGAGAGAGATTTCTACACATATTTGCAATACACATAGGTGTTCCAAACTGCTTCTTCAATGGGGCTTGACAAGAACTTATTTTCAGAGATTGAGATTGAGAGAGATTAAGATTGAGAGAGATTGAACTTGAGAGAGATTGAGATTGAGAGAAATTGAGATTGAGAGAGATTGAGAGAGATTAAGATTAAGAAAGATTGAGATTGAGATTGAGAGAGATTGCGATTGAGATTGAGAGAGATTGAGATTGAGAGCGTTTGATAGATTGAAAGAGATTACGATTTAGATTGAGATTGGGAGAGATTGAGATTGAGAGAGATTAGGAGAGATTGAGAGAGATTGAGATTGAGAGAAATTGAGAGAGATTGAGATTGAGAGAGATTGAGATTGAGAGAGATTGAGATTGAGAGAGATTGAGAGAGATTGAGAGAGATTGAGATTGAGAGAGCTTGAGATTGAGATATATTGAGATTGAGAGAGATTGAGATTGAGATTGAGAGAGATTGAGATTGAGAGAGATTGAGATTGACAGAGTTTGAGAGATTGAGAGAGATTTAGAATTAGATTGAGATTGAGAGAGATTGAGATTGAGATTAAGAGAGATTGAGAGAGATTGAGATTGAGAGAGATTGCATGAAATTGAGAGAGATTGAGATTGAGAGAGATTGAGATTAAGATTGAGAGAGATTGAGAGAGATTGAGATTGAGAGAGATTGAGAGAGAGAGATTGAGAG
>CM050165.1:191504678-191709362 GCA_027410445.1 Discoglossus pictus
GGACTTTTCATCTGGGAGAAAGGGACTATACACATTATTCACATAGATTTGCTTCTTATGCCAGGCTTGATTATGTTTTCTCTAATGATTTGAACTTTAAATATCTAGACTTAGCAGATATTAAACCAATCTTAAGATCAGACCATGGTATGGTATCACAGCTGGAAAGGAGATGTTAGAAGCAAGAAACATTGCCCATGGAGACTAGATCCCTACATCTTAAAAGCTGAACATGTAAGTAATAACATTAAAAAAGAACCAATCAATTATTTGAAGAGCATAGATAATCAGTTAGCTCCAGTGTAACCCTGTGGTTGGCTCATAAGGCTTATATCAGAGGGATTTTGATAAAAGCAAAATCGTATTTGCTAAAAGATAGAGGGAGAACGTTGAGGGAGATGTATATAGATCTGGCTAAATTTGATAGAAAAATAAAACAAAACCTTGATAAAAACACCCTGGAGGAAATTAAGGCGCTACAGTGCTCAATTAAAAAAAAAATTGAACAAAAAAATGGATGACGCAAGATTTACATTTTTGCAGAGATTCTATTTTTTGGGGGAACAGAGCAGGTAAAGATTTAGCATATAGGATTAAGCCAAGTGGTATAAACAAACGTCTGGAAAAAATTAAACTTGGGGATAAAATCATTTAAAATCCAGCGAATATAGTAAAAATCTTTAAAGATTATTATTCCGCATTATACAATTTGGAAGCGAATAATGAAGAAAGAGTGACTCAGGAGAAAAAAAATCAGATTTTTTTTATCAAAAATGAATCTTCCTAAAGTATGAAAGGAAGATTTAGATTTGCTAAATAGGGAAATTACTGAAGAAGAAGTCGACAGGATTATTGGCGATTTGAAAACTGACTCTTTACCTGGCACGAATGGTTTGAATAATCACTATTATAAAATGTTTCATAGAGAAATAATGAGGCACTGGTGAATATGTTCAATGAGATAAAAAAAAGGAAGGTAGAGCTCCTAGTGAAATTTTAGAAGCTGGTATAGTGAACATCCCAAAGATAGATTCTGAAATATTAGAATGTAAAAACTTTAGACCTATATCTTTATTGAATAATGATATAAAAATCTATTCATAGATATTAGCTTTGAGGTTGAATAAAATAATTAACTCTCTAATTGAAACAGACCAAACGGGTTTTATAGTTGAGAGACAGGGAACCTCACATATTAGAAGATTATTGAATTTGATTGAATTCCTTAATAAAAAGAGCACTCCGGCAGTGTTTGTCTCATTGGATGCAGAGAGAGCTTTTGACAGAGTTGGGTGGAGATACATGGAATAAACGCTGAAAAAGTTCGGTCTGGCTGATTTTGGCATTAAAGCCATTGGTGCATTGTATGGGTCTCCCTCCGCCTCTGTCAGGGGCTTAGATTTTCTTTCAGAGAAATTTGCTATTTCAAATGGAACTCGGCAAGGATGCCCGCTCTCCCCAGTTTTATTTGCTTTATTAATTGAACCATTGGTTCAATTGATTAGAAGCACAGAAAATATCAAGGGTATTAAGATAGGCTCAAGTATAAATAAAACATCTCTCTTTGCAGACTATATGGTAGTAGCAGTGGAGAATCCATCTAGTTCTTTGGATTTCCTTCACAAAATTAATATCATGAAATCCGAAGCACTGCCTATTAATCTATCCTTGGCTGAAAGGATTTGAAGGGTAAATACCAATATAAATGGCCTAGCATTTGGGTATTGATCTTTATGTCAATTTAAAACAAGTTATCGTGCAAAACTTTAAACAACTTTATTCAAAGATAAAGAAAAAAACTCTACAAGATTGGGGAAATATTAGGTCTTGGTCTGGACGCTTAGAGGCGGTAAAAATGGGCATTCTCCCAAAAAATTACTTATTTGTTACGCAGTTTTCCGCTGTGGGTACCAGCATACATTATCAATAAATTCCAAATCTTAAATCAATAAATACATACATAATTATAAAATAATTAGGATAAAGAAAGTCTATATGATATGCGATTTTGAAAAGGGAGGAGTCAGATACCCGTTGATTAAAAACTAGCAACAAGCCATACAAATGTCCCAACTAGTACTATGGACTCACCTGACCTATCTAATTGGTCTCAAATTGAGAACTTTCGACTTAGAATCGAGGGATCTAAACCTTTTATTGTTTTACACAGAGGGCGAGTTTAAGTATAGTAAAGTACAAGGAAGTCTTACATTAAAAAATCATAGGTGGTGGTGTAAATTTAACTCTTGCTTCTCTCTAATGCCCCTACCCAGCCCGATTATTCCTTTGGCCTCATTGGCCAAATTATTTGATTTTAGCCTACTTAGGATGTTAGTGAGAAAAGGAGCCCTTTGTCTGAAAGATATATATGGGGATACAAAATTAATGGAGTTCCAAACTTTATTAATAGTTATTCAATCTCCGTAGATAATTGAATATTAAAATATTATCCCGTCATTTATGACGGGCAAATGACTAATTCTATATATTTGTCTTGGACATGCATTACCTGTCTCTGATCTGCCCCAGCCTTTCCTCATGTTTCACATTCTGCAGTCACAGCTCTGTTTCTCTTGGGTACACTCCCAGGGAGCCTCTTGTGAGGCGGCTTGGTCTAAAGTCAGTCCATCTCCCTACCTAGAAGTCCCTTATAATCTCTGACAGTCTCTCCAGCTCTGCTTGGTGTGACTTGATTCAGGCAGGGGGTTTTACTCAGTGTAATCTCTTCTTCCAGGGTCTGAGTACAAGTTACCTTGCAGGATAGCTCTACCACACATACCTGACCCAATCAACTGCTAGTGTTTAGTTGTATGCACACTGTGTGTCATTAGAATGTGTAGTGGATGTGGTCTGTTAATGCTGCAGTTAAAGGGACATGTAAGTGAGCTGGGTTTCAAATGTTTCCAACTAAACCGCTACTGATTAGTAGAAAAATATGTATTATATTGAAGAATTGAATGTACTTACATATTTATATGCTAGATACTGATATGTGGATGTGCACACCCCTACGAAGCTTACATAAAGTGGACCCTGCAGGGTACAGTGTGTGACCTTAAAGGAAATGATGGTTGGTAGGGTCACAAGTGAAATTGCCCATAAGGAGACAGGCAGAGAGAAAAAAAAAATACAGACAGCAACTGCTAGATTGTGATACAAATGTTTCAGTCTTTACTTCCTCCTGATTGCCAATTTTTTTTTCAAATTGTATACCAGTCTAGCCTGGCTTTAGAGGGTGTTTACCCTAAGTTTCAGCTGACAGAAATTAAAATACATTTTGCTAATTCAAGGTAAGTGTTCAAATGTTTATTTTGGTAATTTTCCATGAAAAAAAAATATATTTTCATACACTACTAATTCTCCTCTATCAGACGCATTCACAATCCAGCTCATTTACATATCCATTTAAACTGCATTGTTACACACAAAGGGCAGCAATCACACACAGCTCCCTGGTACTGTGCACCCTGGGGATGGGTCCTGTCCTGAGCTTCTGCTCTCCTATAGAAGCATGCCACACACACACACACACACACATTTTAACCCATTTGCATCCAAAGGAGCTGTTTATTACAGTGTAATTTGGGCAAATAGACTCCTGGCAGCTCCCTTCATTCCTTGGCAGTCACATTGGGTCCCTGTGCCTCTTGCAGTGTCAGGAGCGGTCACTGCCTGCAGGATGGGTCACTCGGAAGTTGGTATTTCCAGTAAACAGGGAAGAGACTCTGCTTCTCCCTGATCACACAAGCCTGGCAGCTCCTTCGCCTCAGGCTGTGATATGGGAGCGAGAGCCATGAACACTGAAACAGCCCACACAATTATGCAATAGCCACAAGTTACTACATCACAGAACATGGTTACATGTCACAATGACATCACAAACAGCAATTTCACTAGAACAGCTGCCATGCACAGATAGGTCCCACTCCTTTCTCTCACAATAGCTACACTACACAGTCAAATGCATGGCAGACAAACAGTGAAGCGCGAAGTCCCCATATTTGTTGTGATCATTATTAGTAAAGCACTTAGCTAGTCAGTAAGTTTAGAAGAACAGAACAGTTAAGACAAAACAGAAATTTCTTCATTAATTAGTTATCTATTTTAATGTGGAAAGACCAATAAAATCCATATTACAACAAGAGTAACAGAGTCTAAAAAGGTTGAATATGCTGATGCACTTATGTCCAAAGTTCTCGCTTATGCATTATGTTTAATTTTTGCATCCATATAGTTACATTTTTTTGTTGCCTTTATGTAAAATAGATTTCTGCACATTAAGCAACAGCATTGAAATCCCAACACATTACTTTAATATCAAGCAAATGCACTTGTAATGTAAATTATTGGGATATTTTTTAGACACAACATTCTGGTATTTTTGAACAAAGCAAATTAACTGTACATGTTTGATTAATTAAAATTTACTGAGGTAGGCATTGAAGTGGAGGACTGATAAAGTATCCTTGAAGCTTCAAGTAGAAGTCCTGCAGGGAGAGTTATACATATGAGAAAAACTAAAAGCTGGAGAAATAAACACATTCCCTCATAAGGGACATTGTGGAACAGCTTTGATTTTAGTTTGGATATGGTGGTGTCAATTAAGTCATCAGCAGTGATGAGCCATATAGCTTGTCCTACCCTGAGGTGACCCACCAGGAGCTGGCGGCTATTAGAGTAGGTATCTCTTCTCTTTATGTTATTGAAATCTCTGTATGGGGAAAGCCAGTAGGAAGTGATATTGTCTCTGTAGTAGAACATTTTAAAATTATTTTGGAACATGTATACATAAAGCAGGGGTGAGTCAGATGACAGTTTGGTCAATAGAAACAATCTTCCATTCAATTACACAAGGATCTGGCCACAAATGGAGATCAGCTAAGGATTAGTTTCCCATGATGAATGGTTGTAGGAGTTTCAAATGACGTGATCAATCTAATAAGAGGTTGCTAGTGAAAACCAGACCAGGAGCTAGTATATACAAGTGGCATAGTTCAGATGTTTCAGTAATGACTGAAGCTCTTTGAGATTTTAGATAGCTAGAAGGGAGTCAGAATGTCCTTCAGCTAATTCTCTGGTAAGCTCTCCTCCATTTGTTAAATTACCAATATAATACACAAAACCCCTACCTGGTGTACTGAGCCTTCATTTTTGCCCATAGCAAATCATATGTTCAGTTATGTAAATAATGAGATTGATGTATGGAGACTTTATGGTGTACCATTGAGTCCTTCAATATATAAAAAATCCTCTAGATAGTGAATAACTACTTGACATCTTTTGCAGCCTTTCTGTGAGAAGGGTGGCAAAATAATATATTTCCAGCAGAGGCGGCTGGTGCAATAGGGCAAATGGGCAAACACTCTCCCAAAATGATGTTTTAATCCCTGTCCACACCACTTTCTCTAATATCCTGCAAATGCCTTTCATAGTTTCATTATGAAACTTTTAAAACATTTGTCTTTTTTCTGTTCCATTTGTCATGTCCCCCCAACCATCCACTCAGGCAAGAAATAAAATTAATACTTTCACACTGTTACTGTTCAATAAATAGTACACCTCTAGGGGACATAAGCAAAACTCAGCAACCAGTTACTGGCATGCATGTCTCTATCAGGGGTGTTTGGAGGTTTTGACAAATGTCAGAATCCATTTTCTTACTGAAACAGCACTGTTTTTCAGCACTGCCTTAACCCTTATAGGCAGGGAGTTCACCAGAGCTTCACAGGTTGCCACTAGAGTTCGCTTCCGCTCCTCCGTGATGACATCACAAAGCTGGTGGATGTTAGATAGCTTGCGCTCCCCCACCTTCCGTTTGAGGATTCCCCACAGATGCTCAACAAGGTTTACGTCTGGAAACATGCTTGGCCAGTCCATCACCTTTACCTTCAGCTTCTTTAGCAAGGCAGTGGTAGTCTTGGAGGTGTGTTTGGGGACGTTATAATGTTGGAATACTGCCCTGCCGCCCTGTCTCCGAAGGGAGGGGATCATGCTCTGCTTCAGTATGTCACAGTACATGTTGGCATTCATAGTTCTTTCAATGAACTGTAGCCAGCAGCATGCAGAGGGGTGGGGAGTTAACCTGTCAGTGCTCAGACCATACACTGCACACTGCATCAGATTGGTCTGTATGGCTGTCATCCCAGAAGGAAGCCTCTTCTAAAGATGATGCACAAGAAAGCCCGCAAACAGTTTGCTGAAGACAAGCATACTAGGGGCATGGATTACTGGAACCATGTCCTATGGTCCGATGAGACTAAGATAAACGTATTTGGTTCATATGGTGTCAACAGTGTTTGGCGGCAACCAGGTGAGGAGCACAAAGACAAGTGTGTCTTTCCTACAGTGAAGAATGGTGGTGGGAGTGTCATAGTCTGGGCCTGTATGAGTGCTGCTAGCACTAGGGAGCTACAGTATTTGGAGGGAACCATGAATGCCAACATGTACTGTGACATACTGAAGCAGTATTCCAACATGATAACAAACCTAAACACACCTCCAAGATGACCACTGCCTTGCTAAAGAAGCTGAAGGTAAAGGTGATGAACTGGCCAAGCATGTCTCCAGACCTAAATCCTATTGAGCATCTGTGGGAAATCCACAAACGGAAGGTGGGGGAGTGCAAGCTCTCTAACATGACACTCCGTAATGTCATCATGGAGGAGTGGAAACCTGTGAAACTCTGGTGAACTCCATTCCCATGAGGATTAAGGCAGTGCTGGAAAATAATGGTGGCCACAAAATATTACACTTTGGGCCCAATTTGGACATTTCCACTTAGGGGTGTACTTCCTTTTGTTGCCAACGGTTTAAACATTAATGATTGTGTGTTGAGTTATTTTGAGGGGGCAGCAAATTTACATGGTTATACAGGATGTACACTTACTACTTTACATTGTAGCAGAGTATCATTTCCTCAGTGTTGTCAAATGAAAAGATGTAATAAAATATTTACAAAAATGTGAGGGGTGTACTCACTTTTGTGAGAATATAGATATATATATAGAATATATATAGATATATATATAGAATATATATAGAATATATATAGATATATATATAGAATATATATAGATATATATATAGAATATATATAGAATATATATATATAGAATATATATATATATATATAGAATATATATATATATATATATAGAATATATATATATATATATATAGAATATATATATATATATATAGAATATATATATATATATATATAGAATATATATATATATATATATAGAATATATATATATAGAATATATATATATATATATATAGAATATATATATATAGAATATATATATATATATATATATAGAATATATATATATAGAATATATATATATATATATATAGAATATATATATATAGAATATATATATATATATATATAGAATATATATATATATATATATATAGAATATATATATATAGAATATATATATATATATATATAGAATATATATATATATATATATAGAATATATATATATATATATATAGAATATATATATATATATATATAGAATATATATATATAGAATATATATATATATATAGAATATATATATATATATATATATATATATATATATATATATATATATATATATATATATATATATATATATATATATATATATATATATATATATATATATATATATATATATATATATATATATATATATATATAGAAGTGTGACCTTTGGCTATTGTTTGCAGCTTTGGAATAACAGCCCAGAGGCAATAAAGGTGTGGTGCAGGAGACAATATTTAATGTATCAATACCAGCAAACACAATAAACAAAACAATTATTGAAACAAATATCTAAATGTATGCCCTTACTCACTTTCAGAAATGCCCACTCTATGCCTTGGCAGCTTATCTGCCTCAGAGGAAAAAAAATCAGAAAACAATAGAGAAGTATATTCTCAGCATACACTATTTCAATCTCTTTTTTCTTTCACTATCACAGCCCAATATAGTGGGTAGAGCTCCAGCCCACCCTCACTCCAAGAGCTCTCCCCAGGGACCCTGGATAAGTAGTGCTTACCTCTCAGTAAGCAATAGGATTCAATATACCGTACCTTCCCTAGGAGTGTATCAAATCATAGGGTTTGGTACCTGGTCTTCAGCACGTTGCAGAACATAGGGGTGGTTCCTTTAAGGCAACTCTGGAGGTGAACATTCCTGTTCACCACAGTGCTGGTGCATAATCTAAATGCAGCTTCTCTCTGGACTGGTGGCTCCTCACTCCAACACTTCCTGTGTTCAACTTTCTCTTTTAAAGTTGGGCTTCTCCCTGTGACTTGCAGTACCACTTCTGTAGCTGTCTGTCTCTTTACAGTTCAGCCCAGGCAAACTGTCTATCTCTCTTCCAGTCCCATGGATTCTTATGCAGATGGCAGTCTCCACTCCTGCCTAAGCCGTCACCATGTAAAGGCCGCCTGATGAGGAGCCACACCCATCTCTCCACTTCTGTCTTTTAAAGGAAGCCCACAGGTGTTTTTGTTTATAGCTCCTAGGAGTTAACTCCATTTTTCCTGGAGAGAAATACCTGAAGCTCTCCTGCTTACAACAACCTCTAGGGGGGTCACACAGCCAGTATGTATATATATATATATTATATTTATATATTTAAATTGAGTTTCAGGATGTTCTCTACTTTTAATTCATGCAGATGGAACTTTGTTAGTTTATGTCTGTCATGCAGCATCTGCATATTGAGAGAAAGAGAGAGACCACAAGTATGGCATTCTTGCAATGTGTGTACAGTATAAATGTTGATAGATATGTATGCAGACAGAAGCTATGAGTGTGCCAGTCTTGCACAGTGGTTAGTAAGGTAAGGAGTGGACTTTCTCTGCATGCACATATATATATATATCATACCTCCCAACGTGGGATACTTTAGAAGGGCATGACTAGGTATGAATAGATTATAAGCTTTTATTGTGTTTAGTGCACCTAGATAACAACACTGCATATATATATATATATATATATAGCTGCTGCTCAATACTTGCAGTTCCAATAACCCCCCTCTGCCAATATGGGGTGGTCTGGAGCTCTACCCGCTATGTTGGACCGTGAGAGAGGGACAGAGGGAGACAGAGCGAAAGAGAGAGAGGGACAAAGAGAGAGAGAGAAAGGGACAGAGAGACAGATGGACAGGTAGAGAGAGAGGGACAGAGAGAGAGGGACCAACAGAGAGAGAGAGAGGGACAGAGAGAGAGAAATAGAAGGATAGAGAGAGAGAGGGGGAGAGAGAGAGGGGAAAGAGAGATAGATAGATGGGGCAGAGAGAGACGGGATAGAGAGAAAGAGGGGGTATGGACAGAGAGAGGGGACACAGAGAGAGCAGGGACAGAGAGAGGGGCACAGAGATAGAGAGGGGATAGATTGATAGAGAGAGTGGACAGAGAGAGAGTGGGGACAGAGAGAGGAAGGGGGATGGATAGATAAGGGAATAGAGAGAGGGATGGAGAGATAGGGCTATAGTGAAAGGGGTACAGGAACAGAGGGTTAGGGGGAAGGAACAGGATGGAGGAGATAGAGGGATGGAGGGGGATAGATAGAGATGTCGTTTGAGACAGAGATCTATCCCCTTCTCTGTCTACTCTGTCTACCCCCTCTCTATCCCACTCTCTCTCTATCCCCCTCTCTCTATATCCCTCTCTCTATCCCACCCTCTCCCTCTATCCACCTCTATCTCTGTACCTCTCTCTTCTCCCTTTCTATCCCCTCTCTTTCCCTAATAGAATGTTTTATTTATTGGTAAATGGAATCACTTTGTTTCTACAAGTTGCCACTAAAATATGTTCTGATCTAAAATGTATTCTATTTAATTATTGCATGTTGTCAAGAAATTAGGGGCTCTTCCAAGCATAAGTAAGAAGAAGCTGCACCACCTCCTCACCCTCATTAAGAAAATAGAAGCACTTTCCAGCATAAGAAAAGTGAGTAGAAGCCACACCACCTCACCCTCATTAAGAAAATGAAAACAGTGTCCAGCATAAGAAAAGTGAGCAGAAGCAGCACCACCTCACCCTCATTAATATAATAAGTAAATAAATTAACTAGAAAAAAATCCTGTGGGTGAAGTCTGTGTAAGTCGGAAGGGCCTATATAAGGTAATTGGGTGGGGCATAAATGAGTGAAGTCTATGTGAGGGGAGGAGCCAGGTCTTGCTCTGTCGCCCCTCCAACTTGAAAGTTCACCAGCCGTCACTGATTTACAGTGCATTGTATGAATATGCCAAAGTGCTACATCTATTGGAAGCTGTTTCAAAGTAACTTTTATGTAAGATTTTGAGAGCCAGCATTTTGGCCCTAGTTGCTTGATGAATGATATAGCGTCATTGATTTTTGAGTGAGAATTCATCGGAGGAAATGAAGCATGAATGTATTTTAAGGGGAAGAAAGGTCTATGGCTAATCTCTTCTGGTGAGTCTACTTAGGTGTGGTGATTCCTATAGGGTTGATTCACCAGATGGGGAATAGTGAGGTGTTGAATGGTCCAATGAGTAGAGGTGGCTGGTGCATTAGGGAAAATCAGCAACCGCCCTCCCCAAATCATACACAGCTACACAATTAAATTCATCACATATAATAGTTGTCAAACTGCCAGACATTGTCACGCTTTACGTGGTGCATATGAGTTAGGCGATGAGCGCCGCAGGTGCTCATCGCTTGGGGGTCTCGTGAAGCGAGGCAAGCCATTAATAAGTAGCACTTAGCCAAATAGCGCCAAAGGCACTCATCGCTACAAGTCTCGTGAAGCGGGGCGAGCCGTTAACACGTAGCACTTAGACGATGAGAGCCGAAAGCGATCATTGCCTGCGAGCTTCGCGTAGCTAGACGAGCCGTTAAGGCACTACAACGCACTACAACTATCACCACAAACACGATGAGGCAATGAAACACACTGGACTTAGCCACAAAACACTTCCTAAATGCGGGATCGCCTTGGCCTGCAAGCGGTTGACAAACACAGGACTTAGAAGAAAAAAGATACGTGGCGCAAAAATATACAATTTTAAAGAATGAACTGCGAAAACAAAAAAAACAATAAAGACACACTAAATACAACAACAAAATTGACAAAACATCACAGACAGCACGGGGCAACAGTCAGGATGTCTGGGAGTGAGGTGGAACGCGAATTTAAGCAGATTTAGACATTTTTCGCCAAATTAAATTCGCCTAAGCAAGGAAAAAAATGGGCACAGAAAAAAAAGAAAACGAGGCTACACAACCCTGGGCCGTGCAAAACACTGCCATACGCGTAGCACTTTACACATCAAACTCCGACCTAAAAAATACATTATTACAAAAGCCGGAAAATGCTCACGAGCCGCGTAACACATTAATAATATTCCGAATATACAATTCCGCTTTACACAATAAACCAACGGCTTTCCCTCGCGCACATAGCCTATTTAAAAGGCACACTTGGAACATTCATTACACTTTATCAGCAAGGCACCAACACTCACAATGTATATTCTATGTTGTCGGAAAATACAAACAGATTGTTAGCTCTTCAGGCTATTGCTGGCTGCATATATTAATTATAAATACTTAAAGTATATTCATTTATTCAATAAATAATTAATTATTACTTATTATAACTACATATACATAAAAATATATATATCTCTTTATCATGACTCATGAAGGTGCTCAGAGGACCAAAACTACCTGACAGGAGAGGCTTGCAATGCCTCTGGGGTGAAGGAGGCGGGGCTGGGGACCAGAGCACTCCTGAGCAGCCTGGCCAGGTAGGACTCAGTCATTAGATGATGCCATCATTGACGGAGATGCCGGCCTGGATCCCCCGGAGCAACTCCATTTGCTGTTGCAGGAGGGCCAGCCTGGCCTGATGAAGGTGACGGAAGTCCATGGGGTGTGGCCAGGTGAGGAGGTGGTTTTGGGAGTTCGGAGGGTCTGGGGCCTGGCTGGTGCCTGGGGCAAAACTGGTGGTGGTGTGGTTGGGCCCGGAGGTGGTAGCGGCCAGTCCAGTGCATTACTGTGGGGAGGGGGAGGTGGTGGCTGGCTGCTGACATCACTCCAGTTGTAGGGCCCTGGCGACAGCCTGTGTCTTTGGAGGAGGGGGATGGTGTGGTCGAATGCAAGCAGTGAAACCCCACCAGCCATATTTTATCCTCCTCCTCTGTGCCAGGGCCCTCAGGTTCTCTTCCTTCCTCCTCCCCCTGCGCTGGTTCCTGGTGGGTGGGTGCTTGCTCCTCCACTTCTTTCTCCGATGGAGCAGAAGTGCCTGCCTCTGGCTCGCCACTAGACCCAGACCTCCTTGATGCTTAAAGAGATAAAAGAGAGGTATATGTCATTAATATGATAACGAATACATTCCTAACTATCTGACATCTAGGCTTGAACCTGGAGGATACTCCTAATTGCAACTTAGATTAGCTATCATTCGCTAGATGTGATTTATTCTTTGGTTCATGGTCTTGATCATTCTTGTCTCCTAACGCTATATCGATTCGGACTGATTCATGGATGTAATGATGCATTCATCTATCCCCTGTTAATTCCATGGAGCTGACAATTTCAGTGTCCTTGTTGGTCATCATGTACATGTGCGAGATGTACATTTGGTGGCACGTTGGTGTATGTGATATTCACCTGACATGGAGGCTGAGCCCTGCTGTGCCACCAGGCCTGACGCTCCAGCAGTGGACACCTTTCTCAGAAGGTCCCTGGTGACTCTCTCCCACTCATTATAGGTCACAGTCACATTCCTGTCCTCCTTGGCCCATATCCTCCTCACCTTGGCCCTGATGTCATCAAACTGGTGCTTGATGGACCTTACAACTCTTGGCACTGTGCCCACCGCTGTCACCTCAGCCGCTACCTCCTTCTATGCCTACGTTCTAGGCCCTGGCCTAACTTCCCTGCCCCTGCAAGAATCATGGGGCGGCAACGGATAGCACTGAAGAGGACTGCATTCATCAGGTGTGAGTAATTGTTGTCCCCTGTGCTTGCCTTTAGCCTTTTGTCCTCCTGACTGTGGATGGGAACACTTGCCTCCTTGACCTGTCCCTCTCCTATGTGTGCCTGGTGCTAGGCCTTCCCTGCCACCACCCACCTCTACACTCCCATTTTCCTCCACCTCCTCCTCCTCTGACTTTTAATCCTCCACCTCCTCCTCCACCTCCCCAACCACCTCCTCCTCCTCCGCCTCCTCCTCCACCTCCTCCACCACCTCAACCTCCTCCTCCACCTTGTCCTCCTCCACCTCCTTCTTCTCCTCCTCACCTCCTCCAAACTCTATGTGTCTTTATGTGTGTTGTTTAAATGATGTGTATTGCATATATGTGTAGTGATGTCCCAAACAGTTTGCCGGAGAATTATTCGCAGCAATTTTCGCATGTTCGCATCCACCGCGAACGGCGAACACATGCGCTTTTCGGTTCACCCCGTATACTTTATCATTGAGGAAACTTTGAACATCATTTATTTATTTATTTATTTTTGTGTAATCTATGCCTGCCTGCCTGCCAGCGTGTGTGTGTGGCAGGCTAACACCTAACAGCTTATATTGTGCTTATTTTCACTACTCCTACCTGGTGGTGTAACATACATTGAAAACAACCATTTTTTTCCTGTAATCTAATTTCAGTTGCCTGCCTGTGTCAGGCTCACAGCTTATATTGTGCTCAGTGACATAAAACAACACTTTTTTGACTGTAATAGATTGAATAGCAATTGCCTGCCTACAGGCGTGTGTGTGAAGCCTATTGCACCTACTCTGCCAACTTTTGCCAGTGCACAGTGACACTCATATCTGATGGCACCTTAGATTGCACGCGCAGTGCCCCAAATTTGAAGTGGGAGGACTGACCAAGCATCTTTTTCCATCTCCCGCTTCCAAAAATCCATGCCATATACACGTCCCCTGATAGTGGACGTAACAGGGATTAAACCGATAGAAATAGTACTACTTAACAGTACACACCTTATAATAACGCAGACAGAGGCAACGCGTATAATCTTCCATGCTGTGCAGTGGAAGCCCCAAGACTCTGACCTGTGTATAATCTTCCATGCTGGGCAGTGGAAGCCCCCAGACTCTGACCTGTGTATAATCTTCCATGCTGGGCAGTGGAAGCCCCCAGACTCTGGGAGTCTGAAGAAGAGGAGTCAGAGGAGGAAGGTGGCTTTGAGGAGGTGGAAGACCAAACACAGCAGGCATCCCAGGGAGCTTGTTGTCACCTTTCGGGGACCCTTGGTGGCTGGGTGGAGGAAGAGACCTTCAATAACATCAGTGAGGACAAGGAATGGGACATGGCTAGCCTTGTGCAAATGGGGAGTTTGCGGTTGTGCAAAGGGACTGTTTGCGGTTGTTTGCGGTGCATTAAACGGGGAGATTGGTCTGTTACTGTGAAGTGGGTGTAACTATATATCATACCTGATGTTTTAAAGCATGTTATTCCAAACAATTTAGGAATGTTAGGTGATTTATGCCGTTTATGGCTTAAAACCAGACTCTGCATCAACTATGTAATTTTCCATGGGAGTTTTGCCATGGATCCCCCTCCGGCATGCCACAGTCCAGGTGTTAGTCGCCTTGAAACAACTTTCCCATCACTATTGTTGCCAGAAAGAGTCACTAAGGGGTTTTGAAATTCGCCTGCCCATTGAAGTCTATGGCGGTTCGCCGGGTTTGCCTGTTTGCGAACATTTGATGGAAGTTCGGGTCCGCTATTCGCGAACCGAAAATTTGATGTTCGCGACATCACTATATATGTGTAATCTGTAAATACGTGTAATCAAGGATTAAGTGTAAAAGCATATGTAATAGAATATAAATGAACAAAACTGCAAAATACTTCTCTCCAAACTCTCATACTCTCTCTGACTCTCAAAACCCACCAGCTCAGGGACCTGGGTGCTACTTAGAAAGAAAATACAAGACAGTCAATGCATGGGCGGGTGGAACGCAAATTTGTAATCTCCCTCTGTCAATCATCTGTGGCTAGACCACTTTCTATTGGCTGAGATGCCTGTGTCGCATTACGTTATACCGAAATTGGATCATAACGGCTGATCGCATCCCGGCCAACCCCTTAACACTTTGCGGCCGAGGGAGGGATTTACGAGCTTGAGGCTTTGGCCCATAACTTGTGCCCTTGCTCAATTAAATAGCATAGCAATCTGAGACGAACGTGAGCCCGCGACACACCCGCAGACATTCGGCCGTCTGGTTACGAGCTTGGAAAAATGTGACTCCAAGTCTCTAAGCTCTGGAATTAATGTCATTAATTTACTGCAGTAAGGCCTAATTAATTAAACATGTGCAGTTAAATTGCTTTGTTCAAAAATACCAGAATGTTGTATCTAAAAGAAAATCACAATAATTGACATTACAGGTGTATTTGTATCATATTATTAAAGTAATGGTTTGTGATTTTAAATGCTGTGGCTTAATGTGCAGAAATCTACTTTACATAAAGGCAACTCAAATTTTTTTAATCTTAATGCAAAACTCAAACCTAATGCATGAGCGAAGGTTCGGACATAAATGCATCAGCAGATCCAACCTTTTTAGACTCTTATTGTAGTATGGATTTTATTTGCCTTTCTGTAATAAAATAGATTACTGCTTAATTAAGACATTTATGTCTTATCTTAACTCTTCTATTTTTCTATAACTTACTAATGAACCAAGTGCTTTACTAATTATGATCACACCGAAAATATGAGGACTTTGCGCTTCACTGTGTGGCTGCTATGCATATAACTTACTCACACATCAAGTGTTGGATGAGGGGCTCTGTGTGTCATGTGGCTATTGTGAGAGAAAGGAGTGTAATCTAGCTGTGCATGGCAGCTGTTGTAGTAGTGAAATCGCTGATTGTGATGTCATTGTGATGTGTAACCATGTTCTGTGACATGGTAACTTGTGGCTGCTTCAGTGTTCATGACTCTCTCTCCCAGATCACAGCCTAAGGTGAAGGAGGGATGAGGCTCATGTGATCATTGAGAAGTTGGAGTCTCTTCCTTGTTTACTGGAAATCCAAGCGATAACAAGGGACCTCTAGGGAGAGAGAGACTGACATTAGACCAAGCTGCATCAAAAGAGAATACCCGGGGATTGTACCCTAAACAAAATGCAAGATGTGACACATGAGGAAAGGCTGTGGCAGATAAGAGACAGGTAATGTGACAAATACATTGAATTGTTCTGTATTCTCTGCTATATTGTAGCATGTGCTCCAAACTTGATTAGTATGCTCATCTTTATTAATTAACATTTGGGCATATGACATTTATTAGACAAAGTTCAAGCATCCTCAGAATTGGATGCAAAATTAAGTAGAATCAAAAACACATTTATTGGATGATTATAGGTTTTTAGTCTCTAATCAAAACTATCAGTGGAGTTTCATACTATTTTTTTATAAAATACACCAACAATTTTTTTTTAACAGAACTAAAATGACAAATATATTAGTTACATGTAAATTCAATAAACATAGAAAAAAGACTGCAGCCAGGAACAAGTTGGCCAAGCCTTTAACTATAATTGCTAATTATTACCTGTATAAACCTATCTCTTTGAAGAACCAGTCTTAATCCCGGGGTCAATGTTATAGTAAGTAAAAAAAAAAATGCAAACTTTATTTTACTAAGTGTTATATATTTTTTTCTTTACTATGGACATCCATTGCTTTATTTGTTTTTCTGTTTCAAGGCAGAGTATGATCTTATTGTATATTATTATGACAACCTTTCAATATAACTGAATGCATTCTAGGTGCCATCAAAAACAAATGTATGCCCCCATTTAATAATTAAAGTCTTTTTAAATTTTCATTGACCTTAACTAAGAGAGAAACCATGCCTTTCATCTAAATAATTATTTCATAGGTCGCAGTGAGAGCCACACGTTGCACTGACACAATGTCACTGATGTTATGACATTTCTACGACTTTTATCGGCAAGACAATATATTTTGATATGTCAAATCCATATAGTGGGGGGGGGGGAGGGGGTCAGTTCTTTGTCTTCTGCCCCACCAACCTAGAAGGTCACCAGCCGCCACTGGGGAATAGTTGAAGATTTCAGTGTAAATGAGCCTGTCCACTAGAATTATATTAGTGCCTCAGTAGGAGGAGGTTAATTGCTGCTAGTCATTTATGGAGCATTAACTGGGGAGAAATAGTTTTAGCATGCACCTTGTGCATACTGCACAGATGTGCAGCAGTCTGCATCCACTAAATGTGCATTCCTTGGTGTTCAAATGATTACAAATTGGGTTGGCCCCTAGACAGTGAACCTGTTGTCCTAATCTTGCTTTCTGGGGACTTGTGATTGGAAGCTAGGTGAGATAGGATGGTGGTGATGGTTTGTATGTGCCTGGGTGGACGGGTTTGGGCAGAAATCTGAAGAGCGGATAGGTGACTTGTGGTTGCTTTAATACAGGCAAAACAATGACAAAAAGCTCTTGATCAAGGGCAGCCCAATTCATTTTGTAATTGAACTGGTATACTCTTGTGGCTGCTTTAGCAGTAAATGACCTCTAATAATATGTGCTCCCCGAACTTATGAGCTTGACCAATTATAGGGTAAATGTAGTTATCCAATTTTTGATGTTTGTGAGGGTAAGTGGAGCACAATCCCAGTAGATGCTGAAATCAAGGACAAATTTGGTTACCGATTTTCTTATCAGTCTTGGTTCCTTGGCCAGGATGGTGACAAAGACATTGCCTTGAGAAACTGATTTGTTTTCCGTAGCTTGAGGATGGGGAGAGTTACCAAATTCACACCATTACCCTCCATTAAGTTCCTCCTGTCATGGGTTGAGAAAATGAGCTGCTATAATAGTGGGAGGCATTGAGGAGTGCTCTCCTGGTGTAGTCTGGGCTATTTAAGATTGCTATCAGGATCCAGATGCTTGAGGATTTTCTCAACAAGACAGTGGATATGATGTTGGCTAATAAGAATCTAGGTAAGATGATTATTGGGTGTTTGGGCCTTTGGTTGTTGTTGATTCTGGCTGTCACATAAAAGGTAAAATTATTCTGCTTTCCAGGTGCATGGTATGTTATGTCTCTATCATTTAGCTCCTGGATGATTATGGGTACTGTCCTTATAATGATTTGCTTCCAGGAAATGAGGGAGATTGTGATGGAGAGAAAGCAGCATGTGAAGGGACTGTTACAGCATGGGTCAATTCTTTGTCTGCCACACTGAAGTTGGATAGTTAGCCTAAAGAAGAATTACATTTGTTATTCTGGGAATGTATGCACTGGATTTAGTGACTGGTTGTCTTTATGTGAGACTTGAGCAACTGTGTAGCCTGATGGTGAGTGACTATGGATAGCAGCGATGACAGCATCTGATAAGCAACTCTGGAATGAAGAGAATGCTTAATGGCAAAATATAGGATGCCGGTTTATGCTGTAGCAGGGAGTAAAGGGAGTAAAGAAGAGTGATTGTGAAGTGCTCTTTCACCGACTTTGAATAGGTGAATTGTGGACGTTATGTATTTTGGTATATAACAAATATGGTCAGCGACTAAGTGAGACAATGTGTTATATGAAATGAGTGTGGGCAAACTTAAAATTTATGAAGGCCGATGAATGGTAATTTGGAATGTTTTTAAGTGATAGATAATTAACTTTGGTAGATGAACAGATGCTGGTGATCACTATGTGTGATATATTCGGCTATAAGGATATTATAGAAGTATAGAATTGGTAGCAAAAGATATGGTAGAAGGAATTGAGGGCTGGTTCATGTGGTTAGTTTGTAAGGTACACTATAATTAAAGAAAGGACTCAGATAGCCAAGACAGGATAGAGGGAGACACAGCCGAGTAGGCAGGACAGCAGAGCCTTGGAAACATGGAGAACCACAATTAAGCAAGGCAAGTAGCCAAAGTGGAGCCAAACAGTAAACAGGAGGGCTGAAGCATAAATTGGCCCCAGTGACTCGTAAAAAATATGGTCCTGGAGGAGACTAAGGTTGGAAGGAAAACCCAAGGGAGGGGAACTAAAAGGGAGACATTAGGCAATATAGGAAAGCAGAAGCCAAATGGAGGCAGGGGGAGCCTGTTTCAGGAGACAACTTGGCCTGGGAAGAAGCCTATATGAGAAGGGGACTTGCTTGAAATGTGACCTCCTGGGTTGCTGATCTGGAAGGATTAACATACTGATGAGAAAAGTTGGAGGTGACTACAGATGCTGTAAACTATAAGATCAGCACAGCTTGTAGACAAGTCCTGTGTTCTGCATGTACTGGGTGAAAAGGACATTTCTAACAGAATTAAAATTGACAAGACAAGCCACAGTCGAGTAAAATAATAATAGTAATAAAATAATAGAATAATATAAAATGGAGCTTGTTCAAATCGATACAGCACATGTGTATGAATGTAGAAAGCACATTTGAAGTAAGAATATGGCATAGAGGAAGAGATGGGCGGGCACAGGGACTGGCAAGGCAGATCGGGAGTACGAGAGAACTGTTCAGACAAAGAGGGGTGGAGAAGAGAATGGAGGAGCCAAAGGAGAGAGGACCACCCACTTTGAAGCTGGCTCCTGGAGCACAGCAATGGCAGAGGAGCCTGGAACCACAAGAGAGGCAGGCATCTGAATTGCTGGGGGACATGAACCAGAGGGCACAGACAACAGCAAGAATGAGTGCCCCCCGGATAACTGAGGCTTGCCAGAATGATTAAAAGCCAAAATGTGCAAAGTTTGAACCAAGGATAGAGGAGATCGGAGGAGGAACACAGGCAGAAAGAGAGTGGAGGAAGATGAGACAAATAAACTGGGGAACCAAGAAGCCGCAGGGGAGTGAGGCACGGGCAGGCACAGACAGGGCAAAGGTCTGATGGCAGGTAATAATGAGGACTGGGAGGATGCCAGGAGAGTAATAGAAAGGAAAATACAGGGTGCATATGGGAGGCCCACAAATAGAGGAACCAAGATGGGTATGGTGAGAGACAATGTTGGCATGAATAATGGAAGATAATGAGAAAACAAGGGGAGGCCCAGTAAGCTGCTAATCAATATGAAGAACAGAGACTGGCACCCCCTGCTACCAATTAGGAAGTCTTTTTCCCTGAATATTAATGAGCAGGTATGACTCAGAATGCAGATTAGGGCGTGATGACTTAAATTGTGGATACAAATAATAGGCAAGTATTTCTGTACAGTATGTAGGGTTAGAGATAAGCAGGACAGAACTCGTCCTGGAAATGAGAAATTATGACAATCCCATAGAATCCAGATTTATGGTGGGTATGCATATATTTGAAGTTATGTAAGTGTACTTTTTTCATATAGGAGTAAACTGTGTTTATATGGAACGTATCCTTTAAGCTTACAACAGTCTGAAAATAAAGATATTTTCTTAATCTTTATTTAATGTTTTATTAGCTGACTTCTAATTTTTCTGACTTCCACAGACCATTCACATTTGCTACCAATTATATTTTATTTGAATTGGAACTTCAGATATCAGCCAAGCAAGGCTGCTTTCCACAGATTTGCTACCCATAAGTTGTTTTGGCTGTGTTATGTGATGTACAACATAATGATGTTCAGATTTCTGGGAAGACATCTTTGAATAAATTATATGTGAAATACAGGAACAAATGTTTAAAGTTTTTTTCACCATTAGAAATGTCAGTCATCTACTTTTCACAAACACCTCAAACTGTAAAAGAGGTCAGGTCATATTTTTTCTTACAAAGTACATTCAGCATTTTCATATTGCAAAAAAAAACAAGCCTCAAATACATATTTAATATTCTTCTGCAATGTTTACCTCAGAATGAGCTCAGAACTCACAGTGACACATAAATCTGAGGAAATCAGAGAGAAACTTCATATTTTTAATGATTATGAGAGTTCATAAAAATAAAAGGTCAGGAGTTTTGAACAAAGAGTCTTTTCTGTATTACGTTTGTAAGTTAATAAGGATTTGAATTGCAATGCACTGAATCTTGTCTAATGTTTTAGCATTTGTAATTAATTTTTAATCTACTGCTTGCCATTTTAACACAAGTGAGCATTTTAGTACACGCTTCAGCAGAATAATGAATCAGACATAGTTCAGTGAGATATGCTTTGTGCTGCTGTCTTATTTGTAATTATGAATGTTACAATGTACATTTGCAGTGTTCTATGCATGACCAAAATGGCTAAATCGGTAGCTTTGAAGGGAGAGATCCTAGCAAAAATACATAAGTACCAAATGAATGCTAAAGTCAGACATAAATGTACTGCTATTCATTTTCATTTCAGTCTTAATTCGGTGTACCATTAAGTAGCTAAAATAACACTTGCTTAAATGAACAGAAGTTGAAAGCATTACATCTAACAACTATAACAGATTGTAAACGAGCAGGAAGACGATATTTGTCAGTTTATGCAGGCAAGGCTAATAGAGACGTATTAGTCATAATTTAGCACAACATTCTCTCTTTCCACCATACAATATAGAAGGAAAAATACACAACACTGAATTTATCATATTCTTTACTATATTCATCATAGACTAAATCTATACAATTTTAGCTGATACACAATTTTAAAGTTCTTTGAGCCCAGCTATGAGAAATGTGCCATAAAGGCTATCACAATGTTTACTACTATTATTGTTTTTATTATTTTTGGTGTTATAAAAATATTTTCAAATGCCGAAGATTGCTTTTACCTGAAACTTATTTTATCCCTTTTAAAGCTGAGTGGTATTTGCTAAACCTTAGTTTGCATTTAGATTTTGCCATCAAGTTATTCCCTGCAATCAACCATCACTGTGAATGTCATTGCCATCGAAATTCACCCAGTGTTTGCTAAAGAAAATCCAAATTAATTATTTATAGATAACAATGATTAAATCTGAGAGATACTAGCTGTCTATGGCTCAATAACTAAGCAGGGTTACAGACATTTTAGAATACTAATAAAAAGTGTATTTATTAAATGCAATGAAAACATATAAATGATATCTGTGACACATGTAGAGATTTAAGTGGTGCTAGTGCAGTATACAACTTAAAACACCCATACATATAGAGCCGATAAGACAGCAAGGAAAGTAAGAAGCACACTTATAGGACATTTTGTCAGAAGTAGTTTATAAATATGCATGTGTAAATATGCATGTGTTAACACAATAGAATAAGATTACAGTTAAGTACAACCAGAGACATAACGATATGGCACTGGAAGATGAGCCCCTCAGGTCAGAAGATTGCTACCACATTAATGAGGAAGCGCAGAAAGCGAGTACAAGTAGCACCCGATCTAATGAAGTGGTTGGGCCATAGTCAAAAGGATTCCTTTCTGTGGTTGTGTCTAAAGGAGAAATTAAGGTCCACTGCTGCAAAGAACAATTCAGCAAAGGGACCTGCAATATTAGAACTTTGAACCAAGTCAAAGGACATGGTCAAACATGAGATGACAAGGTTAAACATTGGTAGCCTGTGAATTAGTGAACTCAAATGTACTTAAATAGGACATTTTATATCAAATCTTCTACGGTGGTCAATAATCGTACAGAAGAAATGGAGAAGCACTCATAATCAATCACAGGTGGCCAAAGCAGTGCTTGGTTGAAACCAAAAAGAAGTAATTATAGAATGGTTCCAATTAGAATTCAAGGCAAGCAAACTTACATCACAAACATCACAATGATCCAAGTCTATGCCACAACCATGGATACTGCAGCGGCTGACGTTGTCCAATTCTATGGAGATATTTAACACCTCAAAGATATAACACCAGGAAAAATATGTTACTCTCGTTATAAGAGACTGGAATGCAAAAGTAGAAAACCAAAAGATACGAGCAAGTTTGGCCCTGGGATACATTTTGAAGCAGGTCACAGATAAGTAGAATTCTGTCAAGATAATTGTCTGGTCATAGTAAACGCCCTCTTCCATCAGCTTCAGAGACAACTCTACACATTGACATCACCAGATGGACATTATAGAATTCAGATTTACTATATATTTTGTACCCAAAGAGCTCTATACAGTCAGCAAAAACAAGATCTGGAACTGATTGCAACTCAGATCATGAACTTATGAAATTATTTCAAAGTTCTGAATTAAGCTGAGGAAAAGAGGGAAAATAATCAGACCAAGCATATACAAAGTAAATAATATCTCCTATGTCAAAATCTTCATGGTCCTGCAGTCCTCTTAGTGGCTTTTTCTGCCATAATCTAGGCTATTTTGCAGTCAACTCTAAGTACTTGTCAGTACTTCCTAGTCTATTCTTATATAAGGTGAGCAGAGCCTGCATTGATCGGTAAAGTTATTTCTTGTTACTAGAATCAGGAAATGCAGCACAGTGCCAATATACTGCTGCATGGACTGGACAACAGTGCTCAGTTATTAGTCTTGATACTTCAGCTCGGCAGACTCGGCAAAGCAAGATGTAAATCGCAGCAGAACTGTCGCTATAAGGGCAGAGTCTTTGGCAAAGAGTAACTATAGGAAAAGTCATCCCATTGTCTTGGTGTGTGCCTTTAGTCACCTCAGGTTGAAAAGACTGCCATCTGTGCTGTATCAAATGTAGAGACCATCCTCATCATCAAGGTCTGCTGTGGTCCTTTGCAGCATCATACTGAAGAATAGCGTAAATAGGGTCGGTTCAAGGACACAGCCCTGCTTCACGCCATTACTTATTGGGAAGGTGTCCAACAGGTTGTTGCTGTGCCTGACTTGGCCACATTGGTTTTCATGTGGCTG
The DNA here is from genome assembly GCA_027410445.1 of Discoglossus pictus. NCBI lineage: Eukaryota > Metazoa > Chordata > Amphibia > Anura > Alytidae > Discoglossus > Discoglossus pictus. The sequence continues at coordinate 191,528,429 of CM050165.1, forward strand.
TATGATCTTGTTGAGGAACTTAGGTGAACAGCCTATACATTTCAGGATTTGCCACAGAGCCTTCCTGCTTACGGTGTCGAACACTTTGGTAAGATCGACAAACGTCACAGAAAGTCCTTTGTTCTGTTATCAGCATTTCTCTGGGAGCAGCCTTAGAACAAAAACCATGTCAGTGGTGCCCCTTTTGGTTCTAAAGCCACACTGACTCTTGGGGAGTAGTTCTCCTGCAATAGTGGGCACCAGTCTGTTGAGGGGTGCTCTTGCAAGGATTTTCCCCACAACGGAGAGCAGTTATCCCCCCGTAATTGGAGCAGTCTGACTATTCTCCCTTTTTCTTGTTACAGTTTGTCTTGCCAGCAGCAAACAAAGAGCTCATGGAGCTTAACGTGAAGTGCTGAGCCTCCATGTTTCCAGATCAACTCCTGTTGCCTTACCATTCTTTAGCTGCTCAATAGCGTTAACAGTCTCTTCAAGAATAGGGACTTCACCCAGTTCTATTTTAATTTATTGTTGTAGAATGCGACAGAGCCTGAAGACTGAAACTATTAGGTTGGTGCAGAATAGAGTCTGAAAGTGTTCAGACCACTGGTTCAGAATTAATGCCTTGACTGTAAAGATTGTATGACCATCTGCACTGCACAATGGGCATTGGACCAGGTGCGAAAGGCTGCACACTGCCTTGTAGATGCCAACATCTGCTCAACGCTGAGTTCTTTCCACAAGGTTGGTCCACGACTTTTTCTGAATTTCTCAAAGCTTTCATTGGAAGTTGCTGCACACAAGATGGAAAGCTGCTTTCTTTTTAGGGCAGGACAGCTGAGCAAGATGCGTTTAATGAGCGGATCTATTTTTCAACAGTAATTCATGGATCTTGTGATTGTGTTCATCAAACCAGTCTTTGTTCTTCTTTATGGAGAACCCTAGGACCTCTTCAGAGGTCTGCAGAATGCCGGTTTTGAGATGTTCCCACAGTTCAAGTAAATAAAACATGTATTTTAATCCTTCAGTATGCTCTAAAGAAGCCCCTAATTTTCTCATTTCTATCAAATTTTCTACTTTTTAGCCAATTAGAGAAAGATTCTACCCCCTCCTTCACTGCCTATTATTTAGCCAGGAAAATAGAAACTTAGGACTCTATGAAAATCAAGTGCTCTAAGTTAGGGTACTGTTGTAAACCAGCTGTGGGAGCTTTTTTTCCCGCAAGTTACACCTCTATGTATATATATTTTGCTCCCCCAGAGTCCAGATTTGGACCACTGCAGGGCCTAAATCATATAAAAATTAAGGGCCCTATTAAATTCCAGCCTCGTAAATAAGAGGCTTCTACTTAAGCCCTACGTACTGCAAAGTGTCTCTAACTTACAATGCTATTAAATTAGCCCTGCTGCGAGCAACGTATGAGCTACGCAGCAGGGCCGTACGTATCTACACTGCGTAAATGTACATGAGGAGTGACAGCCTGCGAGATGATATCGCAGGCTCCCACTCCTCATCAATTGCTGCGGGGTCCTAAAAGGGACCTCCGCGGCAGTCCCCCACATAAGCCCTGCCGTGGGGGTACTCCGAATACCCCCCCCGGCACCTAAAATTAACCCCCCCTCAATGCGGGGGTCCCCGTCGGGACCCCCGAAGTGTCCTCACATGAACACCTTGCTGCAGGGGTCCCCGATCTGCATAGATCAGGCCCCCCCCGCTGCATTTCAAACTTTTAAATTCCCCACCGCGGCTCCTTAAAGGGGCCGCGGCACACTATTACCCAATCCCGGCCGCGGCACTTAAAATTAACCCCCCTCTATGCTGGGGGTCCCCATCGGGACCCCTGAAGTGTCCCCACATAATCCCATTGCAGGGGGGGTCCCCGATCTGCATAGATCAGGCCCCCCGCTGCATTTCAAACTTTTAAATTCCCCGCCGCGGCTCCTTAAAGGGGCCGCGGCACACTATTACCCAATCCCGGCCGCGGGACTTAAAATTAACCCACCTCTATGCTGGGGGTCCCCATCGGGACCCCCGAAGTGTCTCCCATATAAACCCCCTGCTGCGGGGGGCCCCGATCGGCACCGATCGTGACCCTGCTGCAATTCAATTTTAAATTTCCCGCCTCGCGGGTCCTCAAAGGACCGTAAAGGTCCTGAAAGGACTCGCACTAAAAATATTAACCCCAGGCAACTATAATTACCCCATTAACTCATGTATGGTCAATCCCAGACCACCATAAGGCCCTAAATTAACCCATTAACTCATGATGGTCAATCCAGACCACCATAAGGCCTAAATTAACCCATTAACTCAGGATGGTCAATACAGACCACCATAAGGCCTAAATTAACCCATTAACTCATGATGGTCAATCCAGACCACCATAAGGCCTAAATTAACCCATTAACTCATGATGGTCAATCCAGACCACCATAAGGCCTAAATTAACCCATTAACTCATGATGGTCAATACAGACCACCATAAGGCTCTATTTAACCCCATCAGTCCCATAAGGGTATATTATTACCATTATGGGCCTGTTACAACCCAACATTAACCACATAAGTGCCATGATGGTCCTCAAGGACCATCATGACACTAACTACAAACACTACACTATAACCCCCAATAAACCATTTAATCTAAACTAACCCCCCTCTACACTAATCTATTAACACTTACACTACCTACCTACACTACCTACCCCCTAATAAACCTCCCCAACACTCTAATTACAAAAAACAAAAAACCTACAGTACAGAAAACAAAAAACCTACAGTACAAAAACAAAAAAACCTACAGTACAGAAAAAAAAAAACAATTACAACCCCACCCCCCACTACAGAAAACAAAAAAATACATTACAACCCCACCCCCCACTACAGAAAATAAAAAAATTACACACCTGAAAAGGAAAGACAGATAAACACAATACAATACATACATATAATACATTACATACATTACATACAATACATGACATTACATATAATATATTACATATAATATATTACATATAATACATTACATACATTACATACAATACATGACATTACATATAATATATTAAATATAATATATTACATATAATATATTACATATAATATATTACATATAGTCCAAATCAAATACCCCCTATCTATCTAACATACAATCTATTTAATTTAAAATAAATCCTAACTATATCAAATACATCCCCCTATCTATCTAATATACAAAAAATCCTAACTACATACACAGACCCTTATTCTAAACTAAAATAAAATAATTACAGTCCTAACTACATACACAGACCCTAATTCTAAGCTAAAATCAATAAATTAAGACCACTTACCTTTAAGATGTTGCTTCAGATCACTAACCTATGGGTCAAACAAAAAATAAAAATTAGTACAAACATTAACATCAAATAAATAAACATTCTATACATTCTAAATATTCAACTCACCTTTACAGCATGTCCAGTCACTGTTTAGCTCTTCCGGCGCGGCCCTGTTAAAAAAAAAACACAATACATGAATACATGAATACAATATATAAACAATAAATAAAATACATAAATAAACATCTAAATTTACATTTAACTTACCTCCCCCGCGATGTCCCCGGCCTCTCTCCTTCAGCCCCCGGCTGGGCCGCGGAACCATCCACGCTCTAAAAAAAAAAAAAGAAAAAAAACTAACGGAGGTCTGCACTGGCAGACCTCCCCGACGCTAATGAACCTCATGTTGTTGTGATCCACATAGACAAAGGCTTTAGACTAGTCTATGAAGCAGAAGTAAATGTTTTTTGGGAATTCTCTTGCTTTCTATATTTGATCTCTTGTGCCTCTTTCTCTGCAGAACCCGGCTTGCACATCTGGTAGGCCCTGGTTTCTATTAGATAGATAGGGGGATGTATTTGATATAGTTAGGATTTATTTTAAATTAAATAGATTGTATGTTAGATAGATAGGGGGTAGTTGATTTGGTCTATATGTAATATATTATATGTAATATATTATATGTAATATATTATATTTAATGTATGTAATGTCATGTATTGTATGTAATGTATGTAATGTATTATATGTAATATATTATATGTAATATATTATATTTAATATATTATATGTAATGTCATGTATTGTATGTAATGTATGTAATGTATTATATGTAATATATTATATGTAATATATTATATTTAATATATTATATGTAATGTCATGTATTGTATGTAATGTATGTAATGTATTATATGTAATATATTATATGTAATATATTATATGTAATGTCATGTATTGTATGTAATGTATTATATGTATTATATGTAATATATTATATGTAATATATTATTTGTAATATATTATATGTAGATGTCATGTATTGTATGTAATGTATGTAATGTATTATATGTATGTATTGTATTGTGTTTATCTGTCTTTTCCTTTTCAGGTGTGTAATTTTTTATTTTTCTGTAGTGGGGGGTTGGGGTTGTAATGTATTTTTTGTTTTTCTGTAGTGGGGGGTGGGGTTGTAATTGTTTTTTTTTCTGTACTGTAGGTTTTTTTTGTTTTTTGTACTGTAGTTTTTTGTTTTCTGTGCTGGTAGGTTTTTTTTTTTTTTTGTAATTAGAGTGTTGGGAGGTTTATTAGGGGGTAGGTAGTGTAGGTGGGTAGTGTAAGTGTTTAATAGCTTAGTGTAGAGGGGGGTTAGTTTAGATTAAATGGTTTATTGGGGGTTATAGTGTAGTGTTTGTATGAGTGTCATGATGGTCCTTGAGGACCATCATGGCACTTATGGTGGGTTAATGTTGGGTTGTAACAGGCCCATAATGGTAATAATATACCCTATGGACTGATGGGTTTAAATAGAGCCTTATGGTGGTCTGTATTGACCACCATGAGTTAATGGGTTAATTTAGGCCTTATGGTGGTCTGCATTGACCACCATGAGTTAATGGTTTAAATAGAGCCTTATGGTGGTCTGTATTGACCATCATGAGTTAATGGGTTAATTTAGGCCTTATGGTGGTCTGTATTGACCACCATGAGTTAATGGGTTAAATAGAGCCTTATGGTGGTCTGTATTGACCACCATGGAGTTAATGGGTTAATTTAGCCTTATGGTGGTCTGTATTGACCACCATGAGTTAATGGGTTAAATAGAGCCTTATGGTGGTCTGTATTGACCATCATGAGTTAATGGGTTAATTTAGGCCTTATGGTGGTCTGTATTGACCACCATGAGTTAATGGGTTAAATAGAGCCTTATGGTGGTCTGTATTGACCACCATTAGTTAATGGGTTAAATAGAGCCTTATGGTGGTCTATATTGACCATCATGAGTTAATGGGTTAATTTAGGCCTTATGGTGGTCTGTATTGACCACCATGAGTTAATGGGTTAAATAGAGCCTTATGGTGGTCTGTATTGACCTCCATGAGTTAATGGGGTAATTTAGGCCTTATGATGGTCTGTATTGACCACCATGAGTTAATGGGTTAATTTAGGCCTTATGGTGGTCTGTATTGACCACCATGAGTTAATGGGCTAAATAGAGCCTTATGGTGGTCTGTATTGACCATCATGAGTTAATGGGTTTAATTTAGCCTTATGGTGGTCTGTATTGACCACCATGAGTTAATTGGGTTAAATAGAGCCTTATGGTGGTCTGTATTGACCACCATGAGTTAATGGGTTAAATAGAGCCTTATGGTGGTCTGTATTGACCATCATTGAGTTAATGGGGTAATTATAGTTGCCTGGGGTTAATATTTTTAGTGCGAGTCCTTTCAGGACCTTTACGGTCCTTTGAGGACCCGCGAGGCAGGAAAATTTAAAATTGAATTGCAGCAGGGTCACGATCGGTGCCGATCGGGGGCCCCCCGCTGCAGGGGGTTTATGTGGGGACACTTCAGGGGTCCCGATGGGGACCCCAGCATAGAGGGGGGTTAATTTTTAAGTGCTGCGGCCGGGATTGGGTAATAGTTTGCCGCGTTCCCTTTAAGGAGCCGCGGCGGGGAATTTAAAAGTTTTAAATGCAGCGGGGGGCCTGATCTATGCAGATCGGGGACCCCCGCTGCAAGGGGTTAATGTGGGGGTGCTGCAGGGGTCCTGATAGAGACCCCTGCAGCATGGGGATGTGTATAGGGTGCAGGGGGGAGCCTCACACTGCTGTCTCGGGCTGTTCCGAGGCAGCACGTAGAGGCTTTCGGATCCCTTGCGTGGACTTTTTGTCCACGTAGGGATTCTTACGATATGCGAGACTCTGCATAGATTAAGGCTACGTAGCTCTCTCGGAGCCTATTCTCGGCCATTTTCTCGCAGTCATATCGTAAAGCAGGCTTGCGAGAGATTCGGTACTCGCAAAACAAGCAGGAAAACTGCCTTTTGCGAGCACCGAGAGAACTACGAGGGAGAATTTAATAGGGCCCTAAATATCTAAATGTAACCCCTGCAACAAAGGGTACTGTAAAATTAAACCCTGTCTCCCATGGGGGTCAATAGAACCCCCATGTTTCCCTAATAAACCCCCTATGTTCTATATGGGTCTATATACAAAAATTAACCCTTCAGATGGGTGATCAGGACCCCCTGCAGCATGGGGGGTTAATTTTATGTGCAAGGGGGGTCCTTTAAGGACTCCCCTAGAGGGGTTAGGGGTTTTTAGGGGTCATGGTAGTTGGGCAGAGACAGTTTACTGTCTCTTTAAATGTTGTAACTGCAGTAAGCAAAAGTTATTTAAGCCTTCATGAGTGGTCTTTGGTACCCAGAATAAATTCTCCATATTTTTGTAGTTAGGGCACGGCACTAGTTTGTGAGTGAAGGGAAAACTTTTTATTAGCATAGGATTTGGGTGTCAGAGTGTAAGGGAGTATCTCGTAACTTATTGTCCATGCAAAAATCAATGGAGATTTTTGTCTTGATTTTTGGCTTTGTGGTGAAGTTCACTCATAGCAAGTCATTTGTAGCAGTTCTCTCATGATATTTTGGGGATGGGGGATTAGCATAGATCCATATTTTTTTTTTTGTGCCACTACAGCGCTCGCACATTATTTTCAAGGGATTAGCATTTTGTTGTTGTTATTGTTTAGTCAATCAGTCGCATCCGACTCTCCATGACTCTATGGACCACAGCATGCCAGATGCATCTCTCAGTCATTACCCTTCTGAGCTCCATCAAGTTCATGTTCATTGACCTCATCTATCTATCTCCGCCTCTGTTGTCCCCTTCTTCTTGTGATTTCAATCTTTCCTAGCATCTTTCCCAGAGTCTTTTCTAGGGAATCCTGCCGTCTCATAATATGGTCAAAGTATTTGAGCTTCAGCTTCATGATCATACCTTCTAGTGAGTAGTTTGTCTTTATTTCCTGAAGTATTGATTTATCGGATCTTCTTGCTGTCCAAGGGCATCTAAGCAGTCATCTCCAACACCACAATTCATAGGCGTCAATTCTACGGTGCTCAGTAAAGAAATATCTTTACTTTTTACTAGCTTGTCCAAGCTTGCCCTGGCTTTCCTCCCCAGAAGCAAACGTCTTTTAATTTCATGACTACAGTCACCATCTGCAGAGATCTTGGATCCAGGGAAAATAAAATCTGTCGCTGCCTCCACTTCTTCTTGCCAGGAAGTGAGATTGCCGTTTGCCATGATCTTCGTCAGGCCAACTTTTTCACTCTCATCTTTTACCCTCATCAAAATGTAATTTAGTTCCTCCTCACTCCGCCAACAGAGTAGTATCATCAGCGTATTTGTGGTTGTTGATATTCCTTCCAGCAATATTGATTCCGGCTTTGGATTATTCCAGTCCAGCCTTATGCATGATGTATTCTGCATATAAGTTGAATAAATAAGGTGACAATATACAACTTTGTCGCACTCCTTTTCCGATCTTGAACCATTCTGTTGTCCCATGTTCGGTTATGACCGTTGCTTCTTGGTCGACATACAATTTCTTTAGGAGGAGGATGAGATGATCTGGTACTCACATCTCTTTAAGGACATGCCACATGTTGTTGTGATCCACATAGACAAAGGCTTTAGACTAGTCTATGAAGCAGAAGTAAATGTTTTTTGGGAATTCTCTTGCTTTCTATATTTGATCTCTTGTGCCTCTTTCTCTGCAGAACCCGGCTTGCACATCTGGTAGGCCCTGGTTTCTTTGGCACCTTTTTTTGGGGGGGGATTGGGATGTAGACTGACCTTTTCCAGCCTATTAGCCATTGTTGGGTTTTCCAAATATGTTGGCATAATGCAAGTAACACTTTCACAGCATCATCCTGTATAATTTTGAATAGTTCAGTTAAGATTCCATCACCCTCCCTGCAGCCTTATTATCAGCAAGACATCCTAGGGCCCCATCACACTTCACTCTCCAAGATGTCTGGCTCCAACTCGTTGGACAATTTTTGAGGTCATCACTACTGTCAAGATACTTCCTGTATAGATCTTCAGTGTATTCCTGCCACCTCTTCTTTATCTGATCTTCCTTTTTTAAGTTCCTACCATTTTTGACTTTCATCACTCCCACTTTTGCATTAAAGGTACCTTTTAGGTTCCCAATTTTCTTGAAGAGATCTCTTGATTTACCCATTTGGGTATTTTCTTCAATCTCTTTACATCACTCATTGTAGAATGGCTCCTTATCTCTTCTTGCTATCCTCTGCATTCAGACAAATCTTTTCCTATCTCCACTTACCTTTCGCTTTCCTTCTTCCCTGTGCTACTTTCAAAGCCTCATCAGACAGCCAGTTTGACTTCTTACTTTTCTTTATTCTTTGTTGTTGTTTCCTGGATTATGTTGCAAACTTCAGTCCAAAGTTCTTCAGGCAGTCTATCTTCCATTTCTAGTTCCTTAAATCTATTCTTTACTTTCACTGCATTTTCACAAGGGATATTATTTATTTTGTATCTACTTGGTCTGATGGTTTTCCCTCTTTTCTTCAGTTTAATTTATAACTTTGCAATAAGAAGCTCGTGGTCTGAGCCGCAGTCAGCTCCAGGTCTTGTTTTTGCTGACTGTATAGACCTCCACCATCTTTGGCTGTAAAGTATATAGTCAATCTGATTTCTATGTTGTCTATCTGGTGATGTCCATGTGTAGAGTCGTCTCGGAGGCTGTTGAAAGAGGGTGTTTGCTACGACCAGAGAATTATCTTGACAAAAAATTCTACTAATATCTGCTTAATTTTGTACTCCTGGGCCAAATTTGCCAGTTATTCCAGAAGTCCTTTGGTTTTCTACTTTAGCATTCAAATCTCCTATGATGATAGTAAAATATTTTCTTGGTGTTATATCTATGACGTGTTGAATGTCTTTTTAGAACTGGATAACTTCAGCCTCTTCAGCATCCGTGGTTGGAGCATAGACTTGGATCACTGTGATATTAAATGGCTTGCCTTGAATTCAAATTTAAATCATTCTGTCATTTATATGGTTGTAACCGAGCAATGCTTTGGCCACTCTTATATTAATTAGGATGGCTACTTCATTTCTTCTGCTCGATTCTTGATCACAGTATAAGATCTGGTGGTTGTCTAATGTGAAATGTCCCATTGAAGTCCATTTAAGTTCACCAATTCCCAGGATATCAATGTTTAACCTTGTAATTTCATTCTTAACCACATCTAGTTTGCCTTGGTTCATAATTCTAACATTCCAGGTTCCTATTCTGCATTGATCTCTGCAGCATCAGACTTTCTCTTCCCCTCCAGACACATCCACTGTTCTTTCGGCTTTGGCCCAACCACTTAATTAGATCTGGTGTTACTTGCCTTCTGTTCTTCCTGAGTAGCTCATCTTCCAGTGCCATATCGTTATGTCTCTGGTTGTGCCTATCCATAAAGTTTTCTTAGCAAATATACTGGAGTGGGTTGCCATTTCCTTTGATTTGTCTGACATCTCTGCTATGACCTGCTCATCTTGGCTGACCATACATGGTATAGCTCATAGCTTCAGCAAAGCAAACCAGAAGGGGATTAGCATAGGGCCATATATTTCTTGAAATGTTGCCTCATATTTGTATGGCCAATTTCAGAGACAAAAACAATAAGAAATTAAAGGGACACACATTTGATAGCATTTTAGAGCATGATCATTATCAATTAAGCAAGGCCGTAACTATGAATCTAGAAACAGGGGAAGCATCTAGCAATCAGTCTCTAGGGAATTCAAGCTTATGACAATCTCCAGCAATTACATCATTACTGTTGGGAAGGTCTAATTGACAGAGCTGTTGGCCACAACCAGCTCCTTAGACTCCAATATGTTATAGCTGCTAATCAATCCTACTCATTACTAATTAAATATTTATTTAATCAATATAAATAATTATTTAAAATTGGCGGTTGCAAATATATAAAAATATTTATTAAATTATTTGCTACTTTTTCTGATCTATTTGTAAAGTGTATGGATTTAACTTGGGAACTTGAGTTCAAATATACATCTTCTAATGTGGATTAAATACGATTTTTTTTTTAAATTTTAAGTTTACTGGGGGTAATTATAATAGTATCCAATAGTGAATATGAATGAGAAATTTTGGAGGGCTATGGTCTGGGACTAATAGGCAGCCTGGAACATACTTAAAGAAAGGGGAGGGGGAAGTAACTATGTCCTACAAGAGATTCTAGATTTATGATGGGGTTTTTAAAAAAAAAATTGGACTGAAATAATGGGACTGAATGGAGATTAGTCATTTCCAATTGACGTTTTGATAAATGATCACAGGAATGCGGCTAAATCTATATCCCTGTTGAGTCCTTCAGGTTCTAAGGAACCCAAAAGGTGAATTATCTTCGTCTCTGCTTGCCTCAATGACAGGACCTTGTCACCCAGTTCCAAAGTTGGATGTGTTCCATCGCTTTTATGGTGACACCTTTTCTCTGTTTGTTGTGTTTCTTGAACATATGCTCTGAAAAAACATTGGTAAGCATTCCTTTTGCTGTGTTAGTCAGGTGTTATCTGAATCTCACTTTTAAAGATCTCTTGGTTCGGCTCACATATTGTTTGCCGCAACTGCAGGTAATGACGTACACCACAAAGTTTGTGTTGCAATTCATCCAGCTATTGATTTTATGTTTCTTTTGGTTTGTATAGGATTGCACTCTGTCTCTCATTTTTCTTTAGGTATCCACAAGGGATGCATCTCTTTCCTCCACATCTGTATGTGCCGGCTAGACTTTATTGTGTTATCTTTGCACATAGCTGATCTCTCTTTTTTTTTTTTTCAATTCGCTAGGTGCTATGATGTTTTTGAGGTTGATGTTTTGCTTAAATTGATAATCGGGGCTTTTAGCAAGATGTACTTGAGCAATTTGTCTTCCCTTAAGATATCTCATGAGGAACCTACAAGTGTTCTGCTTACTTTGGTTTTCCCTTTGTGCAGGCCTATTTTTGGCTAATTCAGCTCTTTCCAAACTCCTTGATTTGATCTTGTCTTTCTCCATGCCAATTTTGTCAAAGCCTTTTTCTAAGAATTTGTCTTGTTAGTTTTTCACTCTCATTATCATAATCAGAGAGGTTTGTAGAATTTCCTCCTATACAATGAACTGGCCGAATGAAATGTTCCATATCCATCGTGGGTCATGTCCACTGCTGGTTTGTAGATACCAATTAGTATCGGTGGGTTAAGAGTATAGTCTGGATGAGACTTTGTTGTTTTCCCTGGGATTGAGTGTTGATCCGAACTCATGGTGAATTTAAAATTCATGTGGTTTCCGTTTACATATTCCAAGAACTAATTGTATTTACTTCTTTTTTTTCTCTTCCCAGATTATTATAACATTGTCTATAAATCTTCTCCAAAAGACGATATTCTGTGCATACTCTTATTGTTCCATACTACTACATACTGTAATACTCCTCACATAGCCCCATTTATGAATTCGCAAAGCTTGGTTTGAATGTTGCACCCATCGCCATCCCTTGTTTCTGTAGATAGAATTGGCCTTCAAAAAGGAAGTAGTTATGTTCTAGAATAAACTTGATGGCTTCTACTATGAATTCACATTATATCCTGTCTATCATATTCTGTGTTTCCAAAAAGTGTCTGGCTGCCTCTATTCCCAAACTTTGGAGTACAGAGGTATGCAGCACAGTGTCTGGTCCATCATTTCTTTGATAGGGTCATATTCCTCTAGTGTGTGACTAAGTGCTTCAAGTTCTTGGAGTGAATTTCAGGCCCCTTCTAAGAATGTTTTTTTCAATGGGAAGTAGGGTTGTAGATGAGAGATTGAATATCTTAGTAGTATCTAGTGATTTGCTTTTTTCTTTTTGTTGTTGGATTCTTCCTCCTCTGCATTCCCTTCTCATTACCTGACACACAGTCTTTTTCTTCTCCAATATATTGGATCTGTCATTCAAAGGAAATAGTATCAAAACTATATGTGGTATTAACATACAACTTATCCTGCACAATAAAACTTTTGGTGACAACTGTTTTTGCAATTATATTGAGTTGAAAAGAATTACACTTCGAACATTCACATTATATAATAAAAAAAATAAATGTAACGTAAATCATTGAAAAATATCAATGACAAAGACTTTGATACTAAAACTAGTTGCCATATTTAGATTTGCAAATTTAACCATATATACATGAATACAACCTCTACAAAATATGCATCTTTTAAAAGATGAGTAATGTATGATTTCTCATACTATAGCAAACTAGTGGATTTCATTATGACTTTTTAAATGTGTCCAAAATGTTTTCATTCTCTTGTAATTGTTTTCAATACCTCTTTATAAATAATCAAAAAACATCTTTAAAGTGATGTATTTTTGTGCATGTAAGTGCACTATCTTCTATATTTCATCATAACATAAATTAATTCTAAACATCAGGTGTCTTTGCACTGCCATTGTAAATACTGTAATCAGACCTCTAAACTCCATAAATACATATTATAGTTGTTATTATGTATAGAGTTTCAGTACTTTAATAAAGGTTTAGATCTTTCCTCTTTTTAGCAGAAGTATTGAATTCATAAACATTTGAATCATTGTTAAAGAAAACATTTTGGGTTAGTCCTTTTTTTTTCTTTGCTTGTATCTCCATTTTTCTGTTTGTTTTCATTGATAAACAGATGCTTTGTGTGAGGTTCTTCCAGGTGGAACATGAGCCATGCATACTGTCCCAATGCTGTGGACAACAGAGATATGTAAATAACTCACAAGGATATAAATCAAGTAGCAAACTCTATTCTTCCACAAGGATGAATAATTTAACATTTGGCAAGACTGACCATATAATTCTTCCAAATTAAAAATTCAGTGTAAGCTTTTTTTGTTTTTAAGTAGAATAATGTATTTACAATACAATATTGCACATATGCATAATTATTTTACAGTAGCTTTACAAACAAAACAGCAAATTATTAATTAAAATATATTATTATTATTTCTTCCTAGATAATATATGTAAATAAAAGAAAATAAATATTTAAGTAGCTTAATGTTAAAAGCACAATTTTGACAACCAAGTGCCAAGTCAACCATTTTAGTATAATCTTTGACTTTATCTTTATTGTACAACCACTATATACCTACTGTGCCTCCACATTCCTAATCTACAGCTCTCGTTTCACTAACCTTCAACTTTCCTGATATATGACCCAACCAGTATACATATACCCTGATTTCTATCACTGTCTGCAATATGAAACATCCACAAGCCATATCCTTTCACCAATTCTTGTTTCTATTGAAAAACTCTATATAGTTTTGTTAAAGTTGTGTTGTGATCAAAACTCTACTTTCATCTATTAGTTACAAGTTTAGCATAATTTATCTAATAAACAGTGGCTAATGTACCAAAATCATAACCACCATACAAGCATAGAATACATTTCTAAGAATCAAAAAAATAAATAAATATAAATATAAATATATATATAAATATATACTAGCGACTTGCCCGTCAAAAATGACGGCAAAAAAATTTGATGCCATGGCAATGCTGTTTGCTACACAATGTAAGGCTTTTGCTCCTCTGAGGACCTTCGGAGCTCATTGCAAGCCCCGCGCTGAGCACCTTTGGTGCTCATCGTGTGGCTCGCAATGAGCGCCTTCTGCACTAATTGCGAGCCTCTCCCCTCGTGTACTTCAAGTTTCCTCCTTTGCAACAATCACCTTTGGCACTTATCGCAAAGACAGATATATAAGTACAGTGTAAAATATACAATTTGTTTATTACAGTGATCTTATAAATTAACGTGAATTAATAAATTAATATACTTTACCTATTTATATTTAATATGCAGCAATCAATATCCTGAAGATCTAACAATCTCTTTGGATTTTCCTGCATCAGAAAATGTACAGTTGGACTGTTGATCACCTGAGCAATGTGCCAAGTGTGCACTGTAAATAGGCTGCGTGCGCAAGGCCAAACCGTTTGTGTAGGCGGGTAAATAGCCATTTTAGAATCATAATGTTATTATTTGCAACTTAGTGTTGTAAAATGGCCACTTTTTTCTATATGTTACTTGGCTCGCGAGCATTTTCCGTCCGTTGTAATGGTATATTTTGTATCTCCTACGTTCCTGGTCAACTCGTATGTCTCTGGCGGTGATTTGCGTGCCTCTGTCTCCTTTAGCCTCGTTTAAAAAAATTTCGGCCACCATTTTTTTTCTCGCTTGACTGATTTTCGAGTGCTGAAAATCGGCAAATTTGGCTTAAATTCACGAGCAACCTCACTTCCAGGTGTCCTGGCTTTCCCCCCGTGTTGTGCGTAAGTGCATTTTTTTTTTTTTGTGTTTTTCAATTTCTGTGGTTCAGCCAATAAATTAGTATTTTTGCGAGGTTGTTTTTTTAGCCCCTGAGATTCCAAGTTCGTTCCTGGCTAACGTGTACGTGCCTGGCGTTGATTTGCGTGCTTCAATCTCGTTTAGCCTTGTTTTCGTATTTTTCGGAAGGCTTCTATGAGTCAACCGCAAGAAAGTTTGTATCTATTGAATCATTAGAAGCTAAGCTCAACTTTCAGATAGCACACCACTGTATGTTCATCTTTCATTATTACACATTACAGCTTTTAATTTAATATCAACAAAACCGTTTCAAATGTAATTATTCTGTTTTATGTTTTAGGCTATCGTGTTATTTTCATATTAAATAATTTAGGATACTTTAATCATATTCATTTAAATTTTTGTTGACTTATTTTTAGTATGTTCTAATTATTTGTATTTATAAACATATTTATTTGCAAAACCTATTTTACATTTATAAGTTTATTTTTCTACATTAAAATATTATTTGAATTATATTTCTTAAATAGGACATGCATTTTTCTAATAAACATATGTTCTAATACAACAGCCCTCCCAAGTGGGAGCGTGTCTTACCAAGAGAAGAGAGCAGACGTGCTAAAGAGCTGCTCTTCGTCAAAATTTACTAAAAAGGGTCTATTTAACCCAAATTTTACAAAAATTATACCCCAAGGAATTTTATTACATACAGGGGACAAAGAGGTACATAAAGACCCCAAAAACACACAGATTGAGCCGGACAACAGCACCACGCGGTTGAGGCCTACACCATCCTGCATCCCGTGGTTGTGGATCCCTGTGCTCCCCAGCACAGGTGGAAAGGTGAAGCAAGACAAGAGGCCGGGAGGTGAGAGGACCCGTGAAGGGGATCCCACAGCGACACCGTGAATCGCAGAGGAGAAGGTGAGCAGGAGCCTGCGGAAGAGCGGGGGACAGACGGGGTACACCCAGCAATGGGCGGAAAGTAAAAAGCACCCCTGACATCAGCACACTAGCAGCACTCACCTCAGGAGCGGACTGGGAAGCTGTGGGCAGGCAGCAAGCGGCGGTAGGACCAGGCTGCGCCAACAAAGACGAGGGTCCGGCTCAGAGGCAACGGGATGGCATTTCCTCGCACGTGGCGGAGGCGACACAAGAGGCCTCCATCCCGCAACGGGAAGAGCAGACAGGAGCAGGAGGAACTCCACATGGTAGAGTGGATTGCTCCGGTGGGTGAGTGCCCTATAGGGCGATCAACTGGCAGTACTCTTAGCCAAGATACCATAAGAAGGGCAGAATAATGGCGGAGGTTCCCGCCAAAAAACTGTAGAAGAAGACACAGAGCCCAACAACAGGGCATACAAAGGCCTGCATTTTTAAAGACCCACATTAAAGATTCTGCATATAATAACAATTTATTACAAGTACTGGACATTATAGCGTACAAAAAGTTGAAAAATCACTAGAACGTGCAGCTTGCATACTTCATTACAGAGCACATCAGCAATTTCAATCCATTAGCGCCACCTACTGATCTTTTTTGGTATTGATATATCCAAACTAGCAACCTGACAGCAGCAGCCATTTTAAGAGACAGCAGCACTAATCCCAACACTAAAGGAGGAAAGCAAAAACAGACATAGGCTAAAAAAGGCATGCTTATTGTTTAACAGTGGAGCACCCAATAATTATATTACAACTACAAAAGGACTAATAAACAGAGATTGCAACACAATTAAACATATCATGGACTCCCTACCATACAATATGGAAATTTTCAGCAAATGTCAGTAAAAACAAAAAGGGAGCTGAACAGATTTACATACCCACGAACTTACTTGGCCGGTCAGATGCCAGGAAATGCAACCCAAAGAGGGCAAGTTGCCCCTGAAAATATTTTTTTCTAATCTGTAACCCCCAGATAAGTCTGTAAACTTGGCCGTTTGACCCCCCTGATGCTGCGAATAATGAATTTTGCTAATCTGTAACCCTCAGATGAGTATTTAGGTTTAGCCGATTGACCCCTCGGATGCTGTGAATAGATAGGCCTGGGCTGAAGGGGATACCCCACCTGTAGAGAAAATACTGGATATTGTTGAACCATACTAGTGAGATTGCAACCTCCAAGTAATACTTTTAAAGTTTATTGGGCTAAATTGTAGGTCAAGATCCAAAAATGGTCAAATCAAAGAGGATTTTGCCATCAAAGAGCATCCAGGACCATTTTAAAACACAACAACAAACCAGTAACTCCCCACATGCATCCACAGTGGGTTCATCAGAAGGCTCAGACATGGAAGAAGATACGTCGCACACAAAGCAGCCTATGGAAATGTCGGATATCTCACTGGCGGACTTCAACAACCTACTTGGATCACATTTTGATAAGGCAGTGAAGGAAATCAGGCAATAATATAAGATTCAGAGGGATACCTAAAGCAATTGGAGACCTGAAACTATATTTGAATGTGATTGTCCATAGCTTATTGCCTGACCATCCACAAGACACCTGGGAAATTGAGAGGGCGAACAGGGCCATGGGGGGCCCAAACTCAACAGAACAACCGAAGGATGTTATAGCTAGATTTCTCCGTCAAGGAACTAGAGACTTGTTACTGGCAGCATCACGAAAAACAAAGTCCATTGCAGGCCCTGATGGAGCCCAGATACAGATATATGCAGACCTGGCTCCTTCAACGCTTTTTAAAGAAAACAACTAAAACCAGCCTTGTTTATTCTGATCCAAAAGGGTATTAAATATAGGTGGGGGTTCCCCTTTAGCCTGTCTTTTCAAGTGCGGTCCATGATACCCTGGAAACTCGCCAAGACATGAACTTACCTCCCTGACCAGCGAGCCAATGGACGGAAATACAAAGGAATAAAAGGCAAAGCAAGAAAATAGACCCAAATTTAAGATCCGCCACCTCGTCTCCAGAATCCTCAGGGAAAACTTAATTACAACAACCAATATATATCTGGGGAGACAACAGAGCATAAAGGAATGTTTAAACGACGATTAGAGAGACCCTTTACAGATATCAACCAAAGGATACAGTGACAATGGATTTGAGGGTTGCACGGGACATTAAGATCATGCCTTTTTCCACTAATGAAAACTTCTTGGGGACTGAGTGCACAAGAGTTGAAATCCTTGTTTGAGAGACATGAATCAGATTAGATGCAATACCAATATACAGCTAGACCATTATATTTTCTTAAATGGTAGACTTGAGCTACCCGGCAATACAATAGAAAGTTATGTGATTGTTGTATCATAAATTCACAGTTTAAGGGACTGAAGCAAGGCAATTAAGAGATTGTAAGCTATAAAACATAGAGGGTTACTGCATAGGCACCTAGATAAGGGTTCATGTTGGGGATCGTGCCTTTAGTTATAGACTCAAAGAGGGGGTAGATGGTGGTAGACTTTCGAAATATATAAAATTTAGTTTACCAGATATTTGTTCCTCAGCTGAGGGGATATATAGGGAAATGGGCATCTCCATTTCCCTCCCCTGGCACAAAAGTGCCTTAAGTAATAGGCAGAGGAAAAGTTACAGTTTATGTGTTACCATAGTTTGGTTAACCATGTTATGTTTGTTCATTCCCACTTATACAGTTCCAATTGACAGGCTTTATGAAGTGGTTCCTCTGCCTCCTCCAGGTGCCACCCATGCAAGCCATCAAAACTCAGGTACGGTGGGGGAAAGGGGTGAATGAGATGCAAGAAGCTCAACTTACTCATATTCATAGAGGTAACATGATGGAATCTCCTTTTGTTTTTATTTCACGCAATGTCCAGGGATTTAATTCACAGTTCAAGAGGCGCAAAGCCTTTCTATCCTATAAGCCCCTACACCCAGATGTGATTTTCTTACAGGAAAAGCATTTTGCACACAACAAACTCCCTAAATATTTGCATCATTATTACCTGTTTTTTGTCGCCTCTACCCAACCTACTAAAAAAGAGTGGCTATTTTGCTACATAAACATTTCCCATTTATAATTGAACACCGGAATATAGACCCAGGGGGTAACTTTATAGTGTTAACAGGTACATTATGGGGTACAAAGTTATCCCTAGTATCATTTTATGCAGAAACAACCACCACACATAAGTCATTTCTAACCCTTCTTAAGTATCTAAAATCGGCGGATCTTGGGAGGATTGTGCTGGGGGGATCTTAACTTGGTTCTGGATCCAAACCTAGATAAATCAAACAAGGAGGGATGTGGCAAATACTCCAACAAATTGAAACAAATTAACGTACTACTCAATAATTTACATCTTATAGATGCTTGGAGATTGCTACATAAGGGTGAGAGGGTGTACACCTTCTATTCACTAGTACATGGCACATATTCCTGTATAGACACCATCCTAATAGACTCATCACTGTCAGATACTGTAGATAGGGCAGAGATCCATCCGTGCCCGTGGTCTGACCACGCACAGGTTAGTACCTCTATAGGAATGGGCCTAAAAAGTAGACCACCCTACAGCTGGAGACTTAATGAGAGCATCCTGTCCAACCCATCAGTAGGGAAACAAATAGCCGATGATTTAGACCTATTCTTTTTGACTAATGCCACCCCAGAATCAGACACGGTATGGACATGAGTGGCCCATAAAGCCTTCATAAGGGGCTCTTTTATAAAAATCGCAAGAGGACTCAAGAGACAATCTAAGTTAAGGGAGGAGACCCTGGGAAAAGATTTGGGAGATCTAGAGAGACTGAATCAACAGAATCCTTCCAAAAAGATACGAAACAGAATAGAGAAAATTAGATTGGAGCTAGATCTATTGTTATCAAACCGCACTGAAAAAGCGATGAGATGGACAGGTCACAGATTCTATACGAAGGCTAACAAACCTGATAGCTTACTAGCTAACAAACTTAAAAATAAGATTTCGCAATCAAAAATATATAGGATTAGAACTTCTGCTGGGGAGGTCACGGCCAGCCCTAATCTTATACAAAAAACTTTCTTGGAACACTTCCAGAAAATATGCTCATCTGGGCAACATCACCAGCAGCAAGAACAACAAAGATATGCCTTCTTAGAGTCATGTGACCTGTCTACTCTATCCCAGGAGGAAACGGAACTCCTTAATTTTAAGGTTGGGGAATCTGAAGTTAGAAAGACTATTACCAGCCTAAAGGGTGGGAAGGCCCCGGGCCCGGATGGATTTACCAATATATACTATAAGAAATATATAGACATTCTGGCCCCTCACCTTACAATTTTTTTTAACCAAATCTTAGAAGGTCATCAAATGCCCCAAGAATTGAACCAAGCAGACTTGATATTCTTTCCCAAAGAAGGTCGGGACTTTCTAGAAGTTAAGAATTATAGCCCAATTTCGCTCCTAAATGGAGATATAAAAATCTTAGCAAAACTGATGGGCAATAGAATCTCCCAATTCCTTCCTAGACTCATACATAAAGGCCAGGCGGGATTCATCCCTTATAGACAAACAGGGGATAATATCAGACGCACATTAAACCTAATTTCATGGGCATCCCAAAATCACACCCCAACCTGCTTAGTGGCCTTAGACATAGAAAAGGCTTTTGACACCATAGAATGGTCCTATCTCAAAGCGGTATTACTCAAATTTGGTTTCGGTGGGAAATTTATGGACCTAATCGAGACATACTACAGATCTCCCAAGGCAAGATTAAATCTACCAGGAGATACTATAGCGCAAATTGAGGTGCAATGGGGAACCAGACAGGGATGCCCTCTCTCACCCTTACTTTTCGCATTGGCAATAGAGCCACTAGAGCAATCTATAAGAGCTAACACAAAAATTAAAGGGATCCAGATAGGCCACCATCATTTTAAATATAGTCTTTTTGCAGATGATTTTTTTAGGCTCGCTCACAAGTCCGACCACCTCTATTCCAGAGCTACTACATACTCTCAACCACTTTGGAAACCTCTCGGGACTTACAATTAATGTAACAAAGTCGGAAGCGTTAGGTATAGCTCTCACGCAAACTGAGATTCAATATCTTAAGCAAAACTTTGATTTCTCATGGCCTAGTTCACATATCAAATATTTAGGAGTATCCATCACTAAAAGAATAACAGATCTATAAAAGACTAATTATGCACCCCTATACCGAAAATTTATATTAGACCTCCAGAGATGTTCGAGAAGTAAAATCTCCTGGCTAGGCAGAATTCACGCAGTTAAAATGAATATCCTTCCACGACTTCTATACTTATTCCGCACACTTCCGATCCCAATAATCTATAAAGACCTCGAGAGGTTTCAAAATCACATTTTTAAACTTATTTGGAACCACAAATCCGCAAGGATCTCTAGATCTACCATATATATAACAAAAACTAAAGGGGGTCTTTCTTGCCCCAACTTTAAACAATACTATAAAGCAGCGCAGCTTTCGTTCATCCCCCTGGCACACTCCTCTCAACACCAACCCTTGTGGGTTTTTATAGAAAACCTACAAATGTCCCCATACACTTGGGATACCATCATATGGTTTCCCAAGCTAAATAATATGCTGGGGAAAATAAGGAACCCTATAACTAAACACTCACTGGGGATATGGATATGGGCGATCCGACATCATAATATAGCACCTAAGTTAGCTAGCATCTCCCCGATAATCCCTAACCCCCTTTTGACAATACAACTATCCCCCACATCTAAACACTGGTGGAATTCCAGGGGTTTGTTGAGGTTTGGGGCATGGTACCAGGAAGAGACAATAATCACATATGAATATATTAAAAAGAAATATAACTTACCTTTAATAGAACATTATACTTATTGTAGAATTTGAGCCACAGAAACTAACTGGCTAGTTAGAATCTGTAGGGATATTCCACTGTCGAGCAATATTATAAGCGTACTATATAATGCATTTAACGAACCACCGAGGTCACAAAAAAATAAATACATACAAAAATGGGAAAAAGAACTAGGATACACTATGGACCAATCAATCTGGGAACAAAGCTGGTGCAACTTAACTAGAGGGTCATTAAACTATAGCGTACTAGAGACGTCAATATAGGTTCTACATAGAATCTACCACACACCAGCTAAACTCTTTAAATGGGGGCTAACCCAAGACACAAAATGCTTTAGAGGATGCAGAGACCCAGGTACATTCCTACATATATGGTGGGTATGTCCCAAAGCGAAGGGACTTTGGTCAAAAATATTTGAGCTAGCTTAAAAAAAAAATTAAAATTAAAAAGTACACAAATCTATTGAAGTCAGCCTACTAGGCCTTTCAAATACACTTTTAACATCCCACCAAAACAGGCTATTACAATTCATGATGCTGGCTACAAAAAGCCATATTGCTCGACAGTGGAAATCCTCAGATTTGAGTCTTCGGGCAGTAAAGAACAAAATCAATTTTATTTTAATTAACCAACGAATAACACACCTTCTAGAAGACTCAATTCCAAAATGTATGGATATATGGTCTCCCTGGCTAATGGAGCCCAATAGCATCTCATTAGAACCCTAACTAAACTGCAAATACATAGATGGGAAAAAGGGAAAAAGGTGGCACTGCAGGATGGCGGATAATGGTAAGAACTGGAGGATGATGGTAAGAACTGCTCTCAGGCTGGTGAAAAGATGAAGGAAATGTTGATAATTTTATGTTTTATGTTTTATTATTGTTAAATAAAAAATAAAAAATAGGCAGTGGTAGATGGCTTTCCGGGGAAGGAACTAATAAAAATAAAAATAAGAATATAACACTTGGAGAATATTAAGATACAAAGCCAGGACAACAGATATAAAATGGAAGAGGAATCTGTATCTATGTACTTTGTATTTACGAGATATGAAAGTTTAATGTTCATAATGTGATGTACCATTGCCTAATAAAAACTGATGTTTAAAAAAAAAACAGCCTTCCCAAGTAATGACATCACAGTCCTAGATATTATTTGTTATTAACTTAAACCTCTTCTGGTAATACAATCTATATCAAAGATTTGGTATCGGAGCAACAAAATTAGAAATCTGTTGCCCTTTGCTTTCCTAACAACTGCTATACCGATGCTGCAGCTCCATCTATTACCTCTAGCCCAAAATTGCTGGGACAATTGGGACTTGAAATACTTGATGGACCTGTATGGCAAGGACGCCTTTATAGCCTTCGATAAAATAAAAACTGAAAAGTGTATCCCATCTACACTCAGGTCGAGCTATATCTCCGTTAAGCATGCAATTATTAAATCCAAATTGAATTTAATAAAATCAAGAGATCTTACTCACTTTGAAAATATGTGCCGTTTATGCTCTAATTATACTATTTCTAAATGCTTAAAAACTATTAGAGCCGGCATAGAGGATCTAAAAACCTCCTCCATGATGAAATGGGTGAGAGATTTAGGTAACAGCTGGGATGAAAAAATATAGTATAAGGCTTTCTTGCTAACTGAGAAGAATATTATATGTGTTCATCAAAGGGAAACATATTTTAAATGAAATCAGAGATGGTACCAGCATCTTTTGATAGAGTAAACTCTCTTTAACTCTCTCTTATGTTGGAGGGGATGCCAGGAGAAAGGGACTCATCTACATATGTAATGGTCTTGTAAATTTATAAAAACTCTTTGTTAAGAATACCTATGTCATATATCAAAAATCATTAAAAAGGAGCTGTCCTTGAGCCTCAAATCAGGGCTTGCAACTCAATCGCAGACAGCCAAATGCCTGTGATTGAGTTGCGTGCTCCCATTGCTCTACTTTTGTGATGCTATTCATTTGGCCATGACTGCAATTTAGGGTCTTATAGCGAAAATCGGAACACCATGCCACCGGACGTAGCATTTCCATGCTTGTACATGTTAGGGGAGCAAGCCCGTAACTCCTGATGCAGAAACAGCCAATGGAAAAAGAGATCATCATGACCAATCTCCAAGCCAATAACTCGTAAGTGAAGGACGAAGGACTTTGAAAAATGGAGGATGGATTTCAAAGTCATATGAGCTTCAACCTCCAAGCCCCTAATACTCTGAAATCCAACCTCCATTTTTCAAAGTCCTACAGGTTTGGAGGTTATAGCCCGTAGGACTTCACAATGATTGGTGTGATTGATAAAACACAAAAATTTTACATGAAATAAAGTATTGGAGAATGTTGTGCTATTAATTCTAAGACCTAACATCACTGTCACTCTTAATAAAGGTACAGTATTGCTTTTTTATTTGCTTTTAAAGTGCTCCAATTTTTCATTGAGCCCTTTGCAAGACCTTCTTGGTACCATTTGCGGGCTTGACAGAGTGGTTAACGAGAGAGAATCAGAGCAATTGAATAGCGATTTAAGCCTTGTGACAGTGAAAGATCAAAGGCTTGGAGGGCATTAACTTGTGATTTTTAACATCGATATAAATCACAGCTCGGAGCCCTTAACTCGATCAGAGCATGCAAATGGACGCCAATTGAATAGCAAAATAACTTTCTGCCTCCATTTCCGAAACCGGACCTCCGAAAGCCTCAATTGAATGAGGCTCCATGTCTCTAGAACTCATTCTATTTCATATAATCCCTTCTTATTTGACAAGTAAAGAAATAGCCATTGTCTGCCATATCCTACTGGTTGTCAAATGGTTGGTGGTGAAAAAATGGAAAAGCCCAGTAATCACAACTTCATCAGAGTTAAAAGAGGTTGTTGCACGCAATAGATTAATTAAACTAGAATCCATAGATCAATCATTATTTTTAAAAAGCTCTGATAGTAACACATGGAAATTATAGGATGATTATATGCTACATTGTACTTAAGATTAAACCATTTTCTCCCCTTCTTGTGGGCAGTGTAGGTTCTTGGATGTCAACTTTTCTTTTTCTTTCCAATGAACCAGGTTATAACTTATTACAATTGAATATTTGTTAGGTCTGATCTTGTAATTTATTGTAATATTGCCTGTTATGTTTTTGTGTATTTTGTATAAATGATAAATATATATATTTTTTAAAAACTTAAACCTCTTCAATTTACTTATTCTGTTTTATGTTTTATAGATGTTCTGTTCTTTTCTTATTACATAAATAACTTACCTTAGTTGTCAGATACATCATAACATTTTATTGACATTTCAAATTTTATACCTCTATTTATCTACATTTATAACCATATTTTTGCATTTCAACATACATTTTTACCTATCACATATAATTAATTTTATCATAGCAAAGTAGCATATTGTGATCAATCATGCAATTTAATCAATCAGATATGCAAAAGTAACACATTTACCTTAGCTAGGATAATCAATTTCCATGACAACAACACAATCAAGTCCTGAATAGAGATGTCGCGGACAGTTCGCCCGCCGACTATTCGCATCGATTTTGGCATGTTCGCGTTCGCAGCGGACGTCGAACACATGCGCTTTTCGGTTCACCCCCTATACTTTATCATTGAGGAAACTTTGACCCTGCACCTCACAGTCAGCAGACACATTCTAGCCAATCAGCAGCATACACTCCCTTCCAGAGCCTTACATCTGAAGGACAGCATACATTTTAGAATCATTCTGAAGCTGCATTCATTGTGAGAGGACAGATAGTGTTGCTGCTGGAGATTTAATAGAGAAATAGATAGCCAGGCTGTGTATTTAGCTTCCATTACAGACCTGAAGGACTCATCTGATATCTGCTGCAAGGACAGCAACCCAAAAAAAAAAAAGCTTATTTTCACTACTCATACCTGGTGGTGTACCATACATTGAAAACAACCATTTTTTTCCTGTAATCTAATTTCAGTTGCCTGCCTGTGTCAGGCTCACAGCTTATATTGTGCTCAGTGAAATAAAACAACACTTTTTTGACTGTAATAGATTGAATAGCAATTGCCTGCCTACAGGCGTGTGTGTGAAGCCTATTGCATCTACTCTGCCAACTTTTGCCAGTGCACAGTGATACGTCATATCTGGTGCAACCGTAGTGTACAGTGACATAAAACAACACTTTTTTGACTGTAATCGATTGAATATCAGTTGCCTGCCTACAGGCGTGTGTGTGAGGCCTACAGCGCCTACTCTGCCAACTTTTGACAGTGCACAGTGACACTCATATCTGGTGCAACCTAGTGTACAGTGAAATGAAAGAACCCTTTTTTTTACTGTAATCGATTGAATATAAGTTGCCTGCCTACAGGCGTGTGTGTGAGGCCTACAGCGCCTACTCTGCCAACTTTTGCCAGTGCACAGTGTCACTCCTATCTGGTGGCACCTTAGATTGCATGCACAGTGCCCCAAATTTAAAGTGGGAGGACCGACCAAGCATCTTTTTCCATCTCCCGCTTCCAAAAATCCATGCCATATACACGTCCCCTGATAGGTGATGTAACAGGTATCAAACTGATAGGAATAAATAGTACAACTTAATACACCACTCCTATCTGGTGGCACATTACATTGCACGTGTAGTGCCCCAAATTCGAAGTAGGAGGTCCGACCAAGCATCTTTTTCCATCTCCCTGTTCCAAAAATCAATGCCATATACACGTCCCCTAATAGTGGACGTAACAGGGATTAAACCGATAGGAATAGTACTACTTAACAGTACACACCTTATAATAATGCAGACAGAGGCAATGCAGAGAGAGGAGTCTGAAGAAGAGGAGTCAGAGGAGGAAGGTGGCTTTGAGGAGGTGGAAGACCAAACACAGCAGGCGTCCCAGGAGGTTTGTTGTCACCTTTCGGGGACTCTTGGTGGCTGGGTGAAGGAAGAGACCTTCAATGACATCAGTGAGGACAAGGAACGGGACATGGCTAGCTTGGTATCCAACCTTGTGCAAATGGGGAGTTTGCGGTTGTGCAAAGGGATTGTTTGCGGTTGTTTGCGGAGCATTAAATGGGGAGATTGGTCTGTTACTGTGAAGCGGGTGTAACCCTTACACTACCTGATGTTTTAAAGCATGTTATTCTAAACAATTTAGGAATGTTAGGTGGTTTATGCCCTTTATGGCTTAAAACCAGACTCTGCATCAACTATGTAATTTTCCGTGGGAGTTTTGCCATGGATCCCCCTCCGGCATGCCACAGTCCAGGTGTTAGTCCCCTTGAAACAACTTTCCCATCACTATTGTGGCCAGAAAGAGTCCCTGTGGGTTTTGAAATTCGCCTGCCCCTTGAAGTCTTTGGCGGTTCGCCGGGATCGCCCATTCGCGAACATTTGATGGAAGTTCGCGTCAGCTGTTCGCGAACATCAAATTTTGGGTTCGCGAACAGCGGACGCGAACTTCCATCAAATGTTCGCGAATCGGCGAACCCGGCGAACCGCCAAAGACTTCAAGGGGCAGGCGAATTTCAAAACCTAATACTGTGCCATTCAAGGCCACTTCATTATTGAATAGGTACAGTATTACAGGCTTTTAAGTTGCTAACACCCTCAAATCATTATTCAGCATCCACTTCTCATCTTTTACACATATGTATCGGCTGGTTAATTTGTACATGTTTAATAAAACAAAAAATCATACCGCAGTTTGAGGATGCTCATAGTCACATAAAACTAGAGGCACCTATATGCAGAGGTACTCACACTCACCTTAGATTGGAGGTATTCATTTATCACCACATTAACTCTTGCTGATCAGTAGCTTAGTTCAGACATAGTTCAAATTGAAATATATTTTTTCTTTGACAAAGCTACTGTTTCAGTTGCCTTAAATATTTCTGTCTTTATTCAACAATACTTTTTTTATTAGAAATTAGAAAATAATTGCATACACAAACTTTCTTTTTTCTAACCATCATGTGCCAAACGGATCTGAAACTAACCCACTTGCTCAATCTTGTTTGTTTAAAAGTAAAATTAGTGAAGTTACTTAACTTATGTTATGTTTTTCATACTGACTTAATAATATATTTTTGTTTCTCTTATGCATCAATGCATTTTAATTTAAACTGTTTTCACTTACATGCCACTAAAAAGTTGCTTATGTTCAGCTGAACTAAATATTACTGAAAGATGATAACTCCCAGCAGTGTCTTAATTACTTTGGTGTTACAGAGAGGAAAGAGCTCACTGAATGCTCCTATTTAAAGGAATTGAAAACCCTAGAAACTGGAACATTCAGGTAAAGAATTAAATCTGAAAAATGTATCTGTATTTTTATATAAAATGATGAATCTAGAAAGACGCTACAGCAATGCACTTTGATTAATACATCATAAGAAAAACTTCCCTGGGGATTGTTCAAGAATAATATATATAGATATGGTTTTACATATAAGAACTAATTATTCTGGAGAAAGAACAAAAAGAGTAATGTTATAAGCTCTAAGATTGAATCTAGAAAGGATCTGTAAAATACTCCACAAATATGGTAGATCTCTTTGCTTATTTTGCCCTACTATAACTGTCATGAATGTATGGAATTACTCAGTTATACGACAGTACATTCTATTTCAAATAAAAATAATGTTAAAAGGTTGTAATATCTTTTTTTTTTGTTTCTGAAATTTATGT
Organism: Discoglossus pictus; assembly: GCA_027410445.1. Lineage (NCBI taxonomy): Eukaryota > Metazoa > Chordata > Amphibia > Anura > Alytidae > Discoglossus > Discoglossus pictus. The sequence continues at coordinate 191,556,632 of CM050165.1, forward strand.
AACAGATGCAAAGGAGATTTTTTAGAATTACAGTGAACCCTGTCAAACCATGAATGAAAGTATTAACTGTTATGCTATACAGTGAGGTTTAAAGGACAATATTATATGGATGCTAATTCTGATTATATATCTCACTATAATGCCTACATATCTTAGGCCCACACATCTTCACTAAAGTAGTATTTATTGCATATGTCTAGATTACCTAGATTAGGTCATATGCCCAAACCAACTCAAATAAGTATTAACAAGTCACCCAGTATGGTTTCAGAGCTTGTTTTCCTAGTCCTTATGTGCAGCACATTTGACTTGAAAAATAATAAAAACATTTGGTACTGTATGTACCAGAACTAAAAAAATGCTACAACTAAGTCACTAAGACCAGACATAAATATTGTGTGCCCGCCAATTATTCCCACATTCTAACATATCTAAAATAAATAAGTACCAAAATGCAGCAAACAAAAGGCTTTAATTTATCTCTATGGCAGAGTTTCACAAACTGTGTTCTGAGAAACCCTGCATTTACATTACGTATCACCAGGTTTTATACCCAAATATTTTTCACTTTTGAGTTATTATTAGCTATTAATTCCCTTCAGAGCTTTATGTATACAGGGAGTGCAGAATTATTAGGCAAGTTGTATTTTTGAGGATTAATTTTATTATTGAACAACAACCATGTTCTCAATGAACCCAAAAAACTCATTAATATCAAAGCTGAATATTCTTGGAAGTAGTTTTTAGTTTGTTTTTAGTTTTAGCTTTTTTAGGGGGGTATCTGTGTGTGCAGGTGACTATTACTGTGCATAATTATTAGGCAACTTAACAAAAAACAAATATATACCCATTTCAATTATTTATTTTTACCAGTGAAACCAATATAACATCTCAACATTCACAAATATACATTTCTGACATTCAAAAACAAAACAAAAACAAATCAGTGACCAATATAGCCACCTTTCTTTGCAAGGACACTCAAAACCTGCCATCCATGGATTCTGTCAGTGTTTTGATCTGTTCAACATTGCGTGCAGCAGCAATCACAGCCTCCCAGACACTGTTCAGAGAGGTGTACTGTTTTCCCTCCTTGTAAATCTCACATTTGATGATGGACCACAGGCTCTCAATGGGGTTCAGATCAGGTGAACAAGGAGGCCATGTCATTAGATTTTCTTCTTTTATACCCTTTCTTGCCAGCCACGCTGTGGAGTACTTGGACGCGTGTGATGGAGCATTGTCCTGCATGAAAATCATGTTTTTCTTGAAGGATGCAGACTTCTTCCTGTACCACTGCTTGAAGAAGGTGTCTTCCAGGAACTGACAGTAGGACTGGGAGTTGAGCTTGACTCCATCCTCAACCCGAAAAGGCCCCACAAGCTCATCTTTGATGATACCAGCACAAACCAGTACTCCACCTCCACCTTGCTGGCGTCTGAGTCAGACTGGAGCTCTCTGCCCTTTACCAATCCAGCCACGGGCCCATCCATCTGGCCCATCAAGACTCACTCTCATTTCATCAGTCCATAAAACCTTAGAAAAATCAGTCTTGAGATATTTCTTGGCCCAGTCTTGACGTTTCAGCTTGTGTGTCTTGTTCAGTGGTGGTCGTCTTTCAGCCTTTCTTAACTTGGCCATGTCTCTGAGTATTGCACACCTTGTGCTTTTGGGCACTCCAGTGATGTTGCAGCTCTGAAATATGACCAAACTTTTGGCAAGTGGCATCGTGGCAGCTGCACGCTTGACTTTTCTCAGTTCATGGGCAGTTATTTTGCGCCTTGGTTTTTCCACACGCTTCTTGCGACCCTGTTGACTATTTTGAATGAAACGCTTGATTGTTCGATGATCACGCTTCAGAAGCTTTGCAATTTTAAGAGTGCTGCATCCCTCTGCAAGATATCTCACTATTTTTGACTTTTCTGAGCCTGTCAAATCCTTCTTTTGACCCATTTTGCCAAAGGAAAGGAAGTTGCCTAATAATTATGCACACCTGATATAGGGTGTTGATGTCATTAGACCACACCCCTTCTCATTACAGAGATGCACATCACCTAATATGCTTAATTGGTAGTAGGCTTTCGAGCCTATACAGCTTGGAGTAAGACAACATGCATAAAGAGGATGATGTGGTCAAAATACTCATTTGCCTAATAATTCTGCACTCCCTGTAGTTTGTGATACTGGGAAGTCTATAGGATTCTATGGGAGTAATTTAAAAATTTTAAAAATGGGAGTAATTTAAAGAATTGCGCAATTTATCCAGCCAAACTATTGATTATTAAAAATAATCAGAGATTTACTGTTATATCAGTAAAAAAAGGAGAAAAACTCTTAGATGAATTGGCAATTCGTTATGAAATAACCACAAAATTGAACTCAGAATAACAGATTCAAAATAGGCACTCATGGCAAACTGTAAAATGAATTGAAAGGTTTATAAATCAATAAAGTATAAATTGAATTATAAAGATTTTAATTGAGCTCTCATCAGGAGGCGACAAAGGGAATAGAGGCAAATAGAAGGGATTGAAACCAACCAATTGTTAAAAATATATTTTGTATTATATAAACATAACTCACATTGGATCATTTAAAATAATTAATGAAATGATTTATAACTAAAAAAAAATCACTTTTGAATAGTGTGATAATTTTTTATTTTTCTTTCTTGTCCCTTTTTTTTTTTTTTTTTTTTTTTTTAAATAATAGAAGAGGAAGAAGAGATTAAACACAAGAGAGAACTTTCACTTAAATCACTTAACGAAAACTCCTATAGAAATATAAACATTTAAAGTATTCAATAATTAACACTTATTAAATTAGTAATATAATATATTTAAAAAAGCCTTTCACAGATTTCAAATGTGACCACATATTCTTTTTACTGTAGAAATCCAGTCAAAATAATACACTAAAATTAATTAATTGAACAAAATAGAATAGTGAGAACACTTTAAATAAATTGATGGTTTCCCAACTTAACAAAGAAATCACTAATCCACTTATTTGTGTGAAAAGATTAATTATAATTAAGATATAAACTTTGCAACTTATTGGTATTATTTTTTTCTTCTTACCTCATTTGAGAGCTCAATAAGTGATAAATAATAAGGAAAAGGGGAAGGGAAGAAATGATAATAATTAATTAATGATAATAATTACTTGACATTGTGTAGTTATTAATAAAACTACAAAAATGGTAGCAACTATGATTATCTTGCTGCCACAATATTGTTTTATGTTCTTTTTCTTTCTTTTTCTTGCTTTTCTTTCTTTTTTTGATTTTGTTGTTGTTATACTTTCTCCTTTTATTAAGAATATACTAATGAAAATGTATTATATTGCGGTATATAGAATATTACATGGTATGCATTGGAAATGATCAGAATATGTATAATGCAGTCTGGCATTGGGAGAGAGGAGTAAAGGGAAATGTGCATGAATAAATGAGATACTCAGGTGATTATGGGGCTTACATTTATATATCAGATTGTAAATGGGCTGAATATTCCCTCAAAAAGAGCAATGGTCATGAGTTTTTTCCATGAATTAAATGCTGATGTTGTATGCGCACAGGAGACCCATGTAAAGGATAAAACTATTCTTAAATTATCAGACAAAAATTATAAAATTAAACTCTTTTTAACTATAGAACTAAGACAAGAGGTGCTTGTATGCTTCATAACAACAGATATAAGATTGTGGAAAACTATAGAGAAATAGATATAGATGGTTGTTACATAATATGGATGGGGATAATAAATAACCACTGTTACACAATAGCCATCATCTCTCTGCTGCCTTTGACACAGTCGACTATCAACTTCTACTCCATATCCTCTCCTCCCTCGGTATTTACAACACTGCTCTCTCATGGTTCTCATCATACCTACAAAATCGATCATTCAGTGTCTCCTTCTCTGACACCTTTTCTTCTACCTACCCCCTGACTGTTGGCATACCCCAAGGCCCCATCCTCTTCTCCATCTACACATCCTCGCTTTTTTGGGCTTCAGTATCATCTCTATGCAGATGACACTCAAATCTACCTCTCATCACCAGACCTATCCCCCTCTCTTCTAACACACATCTCCAACTGCCTTTCTAGTATATCGTCTTGGATGACCACCCACCATCTCAAACTCAACATGTCTAAGACTGAACTCCTAATCTTCCCTCCCCTACCACAGCATCAATTCCTCACATCTTTCTCACTGTCAATAACAACATCATCACTCCCACCTCCCAAGCCCGTTGCTTTGGGGTTCTACTGGACCCCAACCTGTCTTTCATCCCTCACATATAGTAACTAACACAATCTTGCCTTCTCCATCTAAAAAACATCTCGAGAATTTGCCACTATCTTACACAAGACACAACTAAAATCCTTATACACTCTCTCATCATCACTCGACTGGCCTACCCACCACCCAACTATCCCCACTTCAATCCATATTGAACGCCTCTGCTAGACTCATCTTCCATACACAACTTTCATTGTCAGCAACACCTCTCTGTCAATCCCTCCACTGGCTTCCCTTAGCCTCCAGAATAAAATATAAAATCATGACCCTAACTTACAAAGCCCTCAACAATTGTGCACCCCCTTACATCTCTGCTCTCATCTCCAAATATTCCCCCAACCGCCCTCTTCATTCTGCTAATGACATTTTTCTTTCTACAACTCTTGTCACCTCCTCTCATTCTCGCCTTGAGGATTTTTTTCGTGCTGCCCCTATTCTCTGGAACTCCTTGCCTTCGCTCCACCAGATTGTGCTCCTGCCTCAAAACATTCAAAACCTCACTAAAAACGTATCTCTTTAAAAAAGCTTATAACCTTCCACCCTAACACGCTCATCACCTCTCACTTCATCCTTTACCACACACAATATCTTTAGGTTGTAAGTCTGCGAGTTTCAATCCTGCAGGGTTCTTTGGGGAAAGCACTATGGACACTGGATTCGAGGCTCAAAGACAAGGACTTCCTTGCTTGATTTGTTATGTTTTAAATTGTCTTTACCTCTGCCTGGAAATTATATTATCTACAGCCCTACGGAATATGTTGGTGCTTTATAAATAAACAATAATAATGATAATAATCTATGCTCCCAATAACAAACAATATACATTTTTAAATACATTATTAGAACATATACACACTCTTAAAAAAGGTAATTTGATTATTTGTGGAGACTTAAATATCTTTTTAGACTCATCTCTGGATAGGAAATCCATATTAAGACCAGAAGCAGATAAAACAATGATGAAAAATGCAAATAACTTTTAGAAAACTTTAGTAAAATACAAGTTACAGTGGATATAAAAAGTCTACACACCCCTGTTAAAATGTCAGGTTTCTGTGCTGTAAAAAAATGAGACAAAGATAAATCATTTCAGATTTGTTTCCACCTTTAATGTGACCTGTAAACTGTACAACTCAATTGAAAAACAAACTGAAATCTTTTAGATAGAGGGAAGAAAAAATATAAAAATAAAATAATATGGTTGTATAAGTATGCACACCCTTAAACTAATACTTTGTTGAAACGCCTTTTGATTTTATTACAGCACTCAGTCTTTTTGGGTATGAGTCTATCAGCATGGCACATTTTGACTTGGCAAGATTTGCCCACTCTTCTTTGCAAAAACACTCCAAATCTGTCAGATTGTGAGGTCATCTCCTGTGCACAGCCCTCTTCAAATCACCCCACAGATTTTCAATCAGATTCAGGTCTGGGCTCTGTCTGGGACATGCCAAATCTTTAATCTTCTTCTGGTGAAGCCATTCATTTGTTGATTTGGATGTATGCTTTGGGTCGTTGTCATGCTGAAAGATGAAGTTCCTCTTCATGTTCAGCTTTCTAGCAGAAGCCTGAAGGTTTTGTGCCAATATTGACTGGTATTTGGAACTGTTCATAATTCCCTCTATCTTAACTAAGGCCCCAGTTCCAGCTGAAGAAAAACAGCCCCAACGCATGATGCTGCCAGCACCATGCTTCACTGTGGGTAAGGTGTGCTTTTGGTGATGTGCAGTGTTGTTTTTGCACCAAACATATCTTTTGGAATTATGGCCAAGAAGTTCAACCTTGGTTTCATCAGACCATAACACCTTTTCCCACATGCTTTTGGGAGACTTCAGATGTGTTTTTGCAAAATGTAGCCTGGCTTGGATGTTTTTCTTCGTAAGAAAAGGCTTTCGTATTGCCACTCTACCCCATAGCCCAGACATATAAAGAATAAGGGATAAGATTGTTGTCACATGTACCACACAGCCAGTACTTGCCAGATATTCCTGCAGCTCCTTTAATGTTGCTGCAGGCCTCTTGGTAGTCTCCCAGACCATTTTTCTTCTCGTCTTTTCATCAACTTTGGAGGGAGCTCCAGTTCTTGGTAATGTCACAGTTGTGCCATATTTTCTCCACTTGATGATGACTGTCTTCACTGTGTTCCATGGTATATCTAATACCTTGGAAATTCTTTTGTACCCTTCTCCTGACTGATACCTTTAAACAATGAGATCCCTTTGATGCTTTGGAAGCTCTCTGGGGACCATGGCTTTTGCTGTGGGATGCGACTAAGAAAATTTCAGGAAAGACCAACTAGAGTAGCTGAACTTTATTTGGGGTTAATCAGAGGCACTTTAAATAATGGCAGGTATATGCTGACTCCTATTTAACACAATTTGGAATGTGATTGCTTAATTCTGAACACAGCTACATCCCCAGTTATAAGAGGGTGTGCAGACTTATGCAACCACATTATTTTTCTTTTTTCTTTTTCTTCCCTCCACCTAAAAGATTTCAGTTTGTTTTTCAATTGAGTTGTACAGTTTATAGGTCACATTAAAGGTGGAAAAAGTTCTGAAATGATTTATCTTTGTCTCATTTTTTTACAGCACAGAAACCTGACATTTTAACAGGGGTATGTAGACTTTTTATATCCACTGTATATTACGATGGGTGGGTGTTACACCCACTTGATAAAGATTTTACTTATGTTTAATAAATACAAGACATACACAAGATTGGACTATTTTTTATTGGATTTAAATGTATTAAATAAGCTACAAAACATTGAAATTGACCCTATAGCATGGCTAGACCATGCATTGATAACAATGATATTGGATGATGGATTTAATTTACAATACAAGAAATCATGTAATATTGATGCAACTCTTTTTAAATCACTAAAAGACAGAAATAATGAAAAATGGAAATAGAAACTTTCTTTGAAATCAATGAAAATTCTATAACATCTCTTTGGAATACCCACAAAGCATACATGAGAAGAATTTTTTTTTGCGTGGTCCAAACATCAATTAAAACAAAGAGAGAGTTCAAAGAGAGAACTATACATTAAACAATAATAATGGCCTAGAAACATAGAAACCCAATAGATATAGGGAAATCATTTGTTCAATATTACAAAACTTTATACAATCTTGAACAAATAGAAAAATTCCCAAAACCTTGGAATATACAAATAAAAGAATATTTACAAAAAGTTTTATTACTGAAAATTTCAGATATACAATTAAAAGAATTAGAAAGAGATATCACAGAAAACGAAATCCGTCAAAAACATCATTAAAATTGGAAAATCTCCAGGACCTGACTGGTTTCCAAATGTGTACTATAAATTATTCTCTTTATATAGTGAAATATTTACAAAAAAATATATAATTAAATTAAAAGAAGTGGAAATGCACCTCTAGAGACACTAGAGGCAGCAATAACTATTATACCAAAACCTGATAAAGATCCCTCAAAATGTTGTAACTACCATCCAATATCACTTCTCAACAAAGATATATTCTAGTATACTGGCTTTCCGTTTGATTCCTTTACTGAACAACTTACCGTATTTATCGGCGTATCACACACTTTTTCTCCCTGAAAATAGAGGGTAAATTATGTGTGCGTGTTATACGCCGATGTGCTTGTTATACGCCCTCCTCAACCTCCCTCCTCAACCCCCCTCCTCAACCTAAACCCCCCTCCTCATTCTAAACCCCCTAAATACCTCCCCCTCTTCCTTTCCCCTCACTTACCTGCTTCTTCTCCGGCCTCCGCTCCTTCTTGAACCGGCGCGCATGTGACGTCACATGCGCGCCACTTCATTAGCCTATACCGGGTGCCAGCACCTGGTATATGCTAATGGCGTGGCGCGCAGGTAACGTCACTCCATTAGCATATACCGGGTGCCGGCACCCGGTATATGCTAATGGCGTGGCGCGCATGTGACGTCACATGCGCGCCGGGTCAAGAAGGAGCAGAGGCCGGAGCAGAAGCAGGTAAGTGAGGGGAAAGGGAGAGGGGGAGGTATTTAGGGGGGTTTAGGTTGAGGAGAGGGGTTGAGGAGGGGGGTTGAGGAGGGAGGTTGAGGATGAGGAGGGGGGTTGAGGATGAGGAGGGGGTTTGAGGAGGGGGGTTGAGGAGAGGGTTGAGGTTGGGGGGGTTTAGGATGAGGAGGGAGGTTGAGGATGAGGAGGGAGGTTGAGGATGAGGAGGGAGGTTGAGGAGGGGGGGTGTAGGTGCGTGTTATACGCCGGTGCGTGTTATACGCCGATAAATACAGTAATTAATAAAGACCAAACAGGCTTTATTAAAAACAGAAAATCGACAGACAACACTCGAAAACTTATAGACATAATTGCCTTTTCACAGGATAGAAAAATAGCACTACTAGCTCTATCATTTGATGCTGAAAAAGCATTTGATTATTTATATTATATTATATTTGGTAAATATGGATTTGGATCATTTGGATCTTATGCGATCAGAACACTTTACACAGAAGTCAATGCATATATAACGGGAATAGGTTTCAAAACGCAATCTTTTGAGTTAAGAAACGGAACTCGTCAGGATTGCCCTATGTCACCACTTATATTTGCCTTGGGTATTGAACTCTGACTAGAAATGATTAGAAATTGCAGACAAATAAAAGGCATAGTAACAGGTCCTGTAACAAGTAAAGTTACCATTTTTGCTGATGACCTAATAGCTACAGTTACTGACCCAGAAAACTAGTTTACTTCAAATCATAAAAGAATACAGTAATTTATCTTACTATAAAATAAATATCTTTAAAACTGAAGTATTATATACTAATCTTTCTGGTAAAGATAAACTAGCATGGAAAGAAAGATTATCTTATAACTGCGGCAAAAAACAAATAAAACACTTAGGTATAATATTTACCCCCCAACTTAAATAAAATAGTTAAAAATAACTTGGATAACCTTTTTTTCCCAAATTTCATCTACTTTATTAAATTGGAAATCTCTGAATTTATCTTGTTTAGGAAGAATAGCAGTGATCAAAATGGATATCCTCCCCAAAATTATAAACTTATATTTTAAGAAGTCTGCCATTAAAGGTTTCAGTAAAAAAATTAAAACAATTTCAGAAAATAATAGATAATTTCATTTACAGAGGTAAAAAAACTTGTATAAAACAAAAAATTGCTTCTAGAGCTTTCTCTAAAGGAGGTTTAGCAGCACTGAATATAATACAATATTCAAATGCAGTTAACTTGGTTCATTTTTTTAAATTCACTATAAAAGAAAATATACCCACATTTCTACTTATATAATATGATCTGGTTAAAAATACTAATTTACAATATATATCTTGGGCTAAAAAGTTGTATAATAAAGTATTATTATTACTACTTATACCCAAAACTTTGATAAAATGGTGGTTTAAGTTCAATAACAAAAATTAACTAGTGAAATCTCCAGCTCCAAATATTCCATTACAAAAATATCATTAGAACTTACCCCTTTTTTAAATGTAACCTGGGGTAAATGGGGATTAAAAATGGGATTTATTCCATAAGCAAAAATTTAAATATTTTGAGGTAATATCTAGCGAATACCAGATAGAACCTACTAAATAGTTATTTTAGAATATTTAAAAAAAGGTTAAACGATACAAAGAAAAAAATGCACAATGTCTAGATACAATAAAATGATAAAGTTCCAAATAGAAATGGAAAAAACAGAGAAAATGCAAAAATAGGAGGAAAATCTTGGGATGGTGCGGCATATAAATCAGTGGCATAAAGCATTTTTAGTAACAAAGAAAAATATAAAGAATTCATCATTAAGAGAAATACTCTTTAAACTGGTGCAGCGTTGGTATATGACCTCAAATAAATTAAAGACAATCGCTCCACAAGAAAACTAGAGATACTGCTGGAGATGTAAAGATCAAATAGGAACTCAAGCACATACGTGTTGGAATTGTGTCCATATAAAAAAAAAGGTCAACATGTATAGTACAAATATCTAAAATTATTAAATTTCATCTGGAATTAACTCCAGAGATTGTACTATTTCATGTTTTACATAGTTACATAGTTACATAGGCCCTCATTCTATTATCGGCCGTAAATCGGCCGCAAAGCTGCTCCCGTTACCTTGCAATTCAAATAGACGGCGCTGCAAGGCTATCCCCTTACGGCCGGCCGTATATCTTGTAAGCTCAGAAATCTTTAAATGCAAAAATAAATTCAAGACGGCACTGTAAAGCTCTGTAAATGCTAGGGATCATAATGGGGGACATGAGGATTAATAGCAACCCCCTCTCAAGCTTGCACATCAGTCCAAATCTGAGATTACATTAACTGTTTATTTTCTGGCCGCAGCGTGGGCGGGTCTGAGGTGCTCCAAGCCCTCTGGACATTTTACATGGATATGTGACATAAATTAAAAAAAAATGTATTTACGGATTTGAGTGTAGGGGAATGTTGTGCTATGAATGCTAACACCTACAATCACTTTATAGTCTCCTCAGAGTGCAGGATGGCTTTATTATGGCTTTATAATGTGCTTAATTGTGTGCCTGCGGGACCTTTTTGCTGCAAGTAAGCTGCAGCTCGGTTTTAGCCTTGCAGAGAGGGTTCCCGGAGCAATTGAATAGCAACCAGGATTTTCTTGCGGCCGAAACTCTTGCGGCCGTTTAAGATCAAAGGCTTTCCTCCGGCGCGTGCGGCCGCAAGGGATAACAAGGCGCCGGCCGCAAGCCTGCCGGAATCCCCGGCCAGAAGGGAATAGAATAGGCAAATAGCTTGCGGCCTGTCCTTGCGGCCCCGCATCTCCTACGGCCGATAATAGAATGAGGCCCATAGTATTTAAGGTTGAAAAAAGATTTTCAGTCCATCAAGTTCAACCTTTTAAGATCTCCTCTGATCTGCAATATGCGGATTAACTATTAATTAATTAGTTGTATATAAAAAAATCCCAGACACCGGCGACCGGAGTTCTCCCTGTATCAGTACTACCTCTCTAATTATCCATGATGACCCTGAATTCCCTTTTTAATTAGAAATAAATCCATTCCCCTTTTAAAGTTATCTATCGAATCCGCTGTCACCACCTCCTCTGGTAGAGAATTCCACAGATTAACCACCCTTACTGTGAAGAACCCTTTTCTTTCTTTAAGGTGCAATCTTTTTACTTCTAACCTCAAGGGATATCCTCTTGTCAGTTGAAAACCTCTTGGCACAAAAAGCTCCCTTGACAAATCTTTCTACTGACCCTGGATGTATTTATATAAGGTAATCATATCTCCTCTTAGACGCCTTTTTTCTAGAGAGAATACGTTTAATTTGGTTAGTCTTTCTTCATAACTTAGCCCTTCCATTCCCCTTATTAGTTTTGTTGCCCTCCTCTGTACCTTTTCCAGCTCTAAAATGTCCTTTTTATGAAGTGGTGCCCAAAATTGTACTCCATATTCCAAATAAGGGCATACTAGAGATTTGTATAGTGGCAGAATTATATTTGCATCCCTTGCTTCTATACCCTTCTTAATACATGCTAATATTTTATATGCCTTTGCAGCTGCTGCTTGGCTTTGAGCACTGTTACCTAGGTGGTTGTCCACAAGCACTCCCAAATCCCTTTCAATATCTGATACACCTAGATTTTCTCCATTAAAGTTATAAATTGCATGGCTATTTTTCCTTCCCAGATGCATAACTTTACATTTATTCGTATTAAATCTCATCTGCCATTTAGATGCCCATTCCTCAATTTTATGTAAATCCCTTTGGAGGGAAAGCACATCACTATCTGATTTAATTACCTTGCACAACTTTGTGTCATCAGCGAAAATGGAGACACCACACTCCAATCCTACCTCTAAGTCATTAATAAATATGTTATAAAGGAGAGGACCTAATACTGAACCTTGAGGAACCCCACTTACCACATTAGTCCAATCGGAGTATGTTCCATTTACAACAACCCTTTGCTTCCTTTCTTTTAGCCACCTCTCAATCCATGAGCAGATATTTACCTCAACTCCTGCGTCTCTTAGTTTGCACAATAGTCTCCCATGTGGCACTGTATCAAAAGCCTTTGCAAAATCCAAAAAGACTACATCTACTGAGTTGCCTTGATCCAGGTTCCTACTAACCTCCTTATAGAAACTAATTAGATTTGTTTGACGTGACCTATCCCTCATAAATCCATGTTGACTCCTAATTATAATCCTGTTCAAATAGACATATTCTTGAATATTATCCATTATTAACCCTTCTAAAAGCTTCCCCACTACAGAAGTGAGGCTCACTGGTCTATAATTCCCCAGATTTGCTCTTGCTCCCTTTTTAAATATAGGTATCACATCAGCTTTTCTCCAGTCATCTGGTAGAGACCCTGTGTTGAGTGAATCTTGAAAAATTAAATATAATGGTTTGGCTATTACAGAACCCAGTTCCCTTAGTACCCTTGGATGTATTCTATCAGGACCCTGGGCTTTATTAACATTTATTTTTTCCAATCTCTTTTGGATTACTTCCTGTGTTAACCAATTAATTGGCAAAGGTAGTGTAGCCCCATTATGTTGCTGTGTCCTAACCACTGGTACCTCCCTTGTGTATACCGAAGAAAATAACCTATTTAGCTCATCTGACTTTTCTTGGTCACTAATTATCAGATGGCCTGTGTCACATTGTAATGTTTCTATAGCTTCCTTCCTCACCTTCTTCCCATTAATATACTTAAAACATATTTTAGGGTTAGTCTTACTCACTTTTGCAATTAATTTTTCATTTTCTATTTTAGCCAGTCTAATCGCCCTTTTGCAAGCCTTGTTGATTTCCTTGTATTCCTGTAAAGCAGTCTCTGTCCCCTCTTGTTTGTATAATTTAAATGCCTGTTTTTAATCCATATCTTGATCTTTAAATCATTGTTAAGCCACATTGGATGGGATTTACTCCTTTTACTTTTATATTGTTGGCCCCTTAAAATTTTGTTTTTTTAATTAAATCTCAAATGAGACTGTGTTATGATCACTGTTTCCCAAAGGTTGCCCTATTCCAACATTTGATACTATATCAATATTATTTGTGATGAGTAAATCTAAGATAGCTTCATTTCTAGTAGGCTCTTGTACAACCTGGGCCAGATAATGATCTCTGAGTGTACACAAGAACCTGCTCCCCTTAGATGAACTGCTGGTCTCATTTATCTAGTTTATTTCAGCGTAATTAAAATTTCCTATTATTAGAACTTGACCATGCTTAGCTGCATTTTCAATCTGTAACAATAATTGTATTCCTCACTTTCAGCTATATTTGGGGGTTTATAGCATACTCCTACTAATATTCTTTGGAACTTGCTGTTCCGCTATTTAACTCTACCCACAAACATTCAGCTTTATCACTAGGTCCACCATAAATATCTTCTCTGACTATAGGCTTAAATTCAGGCTTAACATACAGATAAATCCCTCCTCCTCGTTTACCATTGCCTCTAGCTTTCCTAAATAGGTTATAACCATCCAGATTAACAGTCCAGTCATGAGATTCATCCCACCACGTTTCAGTAATGCCTATTAAATCCCATTTTTCATTAATTGCTAATAATTCTAACTCTCCCATTTTTCCTGGCAAGCTTCTGGCATTAGCAAGCATACACCTTATGCTATGAGTCTGTAGTTCTGAAGTGAATCCCACTGTGCTTGAATTACTTAGTACTACCTCCCTATTGACTATACTACCCCTCCCCCATCTCCTCCCATATGAGTTGTTAATTCATCCCTTATACCCTCTACACATTCTACCCCATTACTTATATCTAGTCCCTCCCACCACCTACTAGTTTAAAAACTCCTCCAGCCTTTCTTCAATCCTATCCCCTAGTACAAAAGCTTCCTCATTATTAAGGTGCAATCCATCCCTACTGTAGAGATTGTACCGAAGTGAGAAGTCAGCCCGATTTGCAGGCTTGAGAATGTTGCGCTAATAATTCTAAAACCTAAAATCACTTTCCTTTTTATTAAATGTACAGTAGTGTGTGTTTATTTGCATCACAAATGCTACATATTAGACTTTACACCCTTGTTGGTCCTCTCGAGCACTCGTTGTACTTTGGGCTCTATTTGCGTGTTACGGGCAAGCTCACGGGTGACTTTGTTGCAATTTATTAGCTGAATTGAACAAGTAGTACGAGTTTGAGAAAAGAAAGGATTTGGGGCCGCAATGTTCAAAGTACCCCTCCCTGTAGGCATTTTTTGGCCGTCCTGCAGCTTACAGCGCAAGTTGTCTGTGGGGACGTTTACTGGGCTAATCCGAATTTGATAGCAGTAAGCCCTCTTTTTGAGATACGGGCTACATAATACAACCGAGCCCCAATTTAATGAGGCTGCAAGTCACGTATGCTTAGGTCAAGAAGGTGAGGGTTAAACAACGTATGTAATAAATTGTTGCTGATTAGGCCTTGTATGGAGTGGTGGGAGAAACAAGTACCCTTAATTTAACCTGATATTTGTGGTTGAAGCCTTCTGTCTTTTGAATGACAACTTGCCTTTTTGTTACTTCATCCTAGCCTGATTAGAGGTCAAAAAGTACATGAGTACTGGTTGGGTAAATGTAATGTTTTATTTGGATGTTGGACTTGGTACATACCAGTTAAAGCATGATTTCCTTCTACCAAGGGTGGTGTCTAGTCCTTCAATGCTGAAGTAGCAGGTCCAGATAAATCCAGAGTAATCATATGGGTCAAGCCCTAGTTTGATTAAGGACAGTCCCAAATAATGAATGATGGTAATTGTCATAAGTGGTTGACTGCCAGAAGTCGGTGGAGTGATGGTTTTGAGGTGAGTATCTTCAGGAAATGGTGAATTCCTGTAACCGGACACCAGGCATCATAGGAAATGTGTACAGGACCTTTA
This sequence comes from Discoglossus pictus, assembly GCA_027410445.1. Taxonomy (NCBI): domain Eukaryota; kingdom Metazoa; phylum Chordata; class Amphibia; order Anura; family Alytidae; genus Discoglossus; species Discoglossus pictus. The sequence continues at coordinate 191,571,823 of CM050165.1, forward strand.
CTGGAAATAGGGTGCTGAAAAGAAGAAATGATTTCCCCTGGGTGAAGAAAGGTGTAGAATGCGAAAGGTTTAGAATGCAAGTTGTAGAATGCAAGTTGTTTGATTGTGGCAGATATTGTAGATGATGTATCTGGACTGAACCAATTTGATTGTAAGCTGTTGATGAGTTGCTTAATTATGGTGCAATCTATTGTGAGCCTTTGTTTGGGTTGAGTGTTCTGTTTGGTGATTATTCCGCAAAGGTATGTCTTTACTGCAGGTGATGAAAGAAATTATTTGTTGGAATGCAGGTTGAGGGAAAAGAACAACTGGTTGCCAGTGAAGTATGTTTTGATGGATTTGTGCCAAAGGCCAAAGTGAAGATCACAGTGGGCTGCAAAGGTGAAACTTTTACAGAGATAGTTAGACTGTTGGATGTGGTTATTGGTGGTGAAGTCCATGTTCGATGATAACTTTTCCTGGTGATTTCAGATAATTTTGTGTTTAAATCTTTATTGTGATTTTTTCTACATAGCGGCAAAAAATGTAATAAAAAATGTTTAAAAACAACATTACAGTTTATCCTTTGTTTTGTTTTTTCTCCTTATCAAACCTTTATTCCACTTTTAAATCAATTTTGTGCGGATTGCTATTTCATTGAATATGGATGTATATAGGTGGGTATTTTGGGACCAATACACTTTACCAAAAACGCTTGTGTTGCAGCAGTTGTAACCACTTATTTAATATTCTCAAAATGTCAAGGGATTTATCCCAGAGTCAGTGATAACCTGTCAGGATGAGCTAACTTTTAGCTGAATTATCTAGAGACATTATATAGCTAGTTTGTAAGGATCAACTCAGTCAGTACTCTCCCCAGCTGTTGTTCCATAGGTGATCCTGAGTGATTAAAGTATGGGCTCTTATAAAAAGCATAATGGGTTATCACGTTTTAGAGCGTGGTTATTGTATCCACCCACACCGGAGGACTCAATTTGTCCCCTTTCTTATTCAGCTATGGTTTATCCTGGGTAAAAGTCTAATTATACCCCAGTAGAGATGTCGCGAATAGTTCGCCGGCGGACTGTTCCCGGCGAACATAGCATGTTCGCGTTCGCAGCGAACTGCGAACATATGCGATATTCGACCCGCCCCCAATACTTTATCATTGAGCAAACTTTGACCCTGCATGTCACAGTCAGCAGACACATTCCAGCCAATCAGCAGCATACACTCCCTTCCAGACCCTTTAACCTCATGGACAGCAGCCATTTTGGAATCAAAACTAACTTGCAGTCTTACTGAGAGGAGGCTGAGTGTAGGTGATACTGCATCAATAGGGAAAACCATAGCTAGGCAAGTTTATTCAGTGTCCAGTGCAGTGCTGAAGGACTCTGGTGCCTTATTATTATTATTAATATTACTACTGTATAATGTGTAGATGTACCAGCTGGGCATGCTCTTGTGCATTACTATTATTATTATTATTATTACTATTATTATTATTATTATTATTATTATTATATAATGTGTAGATGTACCGGCTGGGCATGCTCTTGTGCATTATTATTATTATTATTAGTAAAATACTAATAATAATAATAATAATGCACAAGAGCATGCCCAGCCAGTACATCTACACATTATATAGTAATAATAATAATAATAATAATAATAATAATAATAATGTAGAAGAGCATGCCCAGCCGGTACATCTACACATTATATAGTAATAATAATAATAATAATAATAATAATAATAATGTAGAAGAGCATGCCCAGCCGGTACATCTACACATTATATAGTAATAATAATAAGAATAATAATAAAGCACAAGACCTCCCCTGTGTCTCCCCCCACTCCCCCCATGTGTCTCTCTCCCCCCCTCTCCCCTGTGTCTCCCACCCCACTCCCTCCCATGTGTCTCTCTCCCCCCCCTCTCCCCTGTGTCTCTCCCACCCTTCCCTGTGTCTCTACCCCCTCTCCCTTCTCCAGTGTTTCTTCCCCCCTCTCCTGTGTCTTTTCCCCCTTCCCTCTTCCCTGTGTCACTCCCCCCTCCCCTGTGTCTCTACCCCCCTCTCCCTTCCCGTGTTTCTTTCCCCCCTCCCATGTGTCTTTCCCCCCCTTCCCTCTCCCCTGTGTCTCTCTCCCCTGCTCTGTGTCTTTTCCCCCTTCTCCCCTGTGTCTCACCCCCTCCCCCCTGTGTCTCTACCCCCTCTCCCTTCCCCTGTGTCTCTTCCCCCCTCCTCTGTGTCTTTACCCCCTTTCCTCTCCCCGGTATCTCCTCACCACTCCCTCCCATTAGTCTCTTCCCCCTTCTCCCCTGTGTCTCTACCCCCCACTCTCTCCTGTGTCTCTCCCCCCTCCCATGTGTCTCTTCCCCTCACCTCTCCCCTACCCTGTTTCTCTTCCGCCCTCTGCCCTGTGTCTTCCTCCCCCTCTCCACTGTGTCTTCCTCCCCCTCTCCCCTCTCCTGTGTCTTCCTCTCCCTCTCCCCTGTGTTTCCTCCCCCTCTCCCCTCCCCTGTTAGCTTCTATATGCATACATACATACAATAAGAAATCTGGGGGGGGGGGGGATACCCCTTACCCCCCCCCAACACCCATGTGTACTGTATAAAATTGTATTGCATTATGTTATATTATATCACTAGTGACTTGCCTGGCACAAATGACGGGGCAATAAAGTTTAAAGCCATGGCAATGCTGTTTGCCACACAATGTGATGCTTTTTGTACTCTGAGGACCTTCGGCGCTCATTGTGAGCCTCTTCCCTCGTGTCCTTCATGTTTCGTGCTTTGCAACGATCAATCTTCGGCGCTCATCGCAAAGACAGATATATAAGTACAGTGTTAAATATATAATTTTGTTTGTGCAGTGTAAATTAAAAAAATGTATTCTGGTCTCAGAGCATAATAAAGTGATTTAGATTTGTAACTGCTTTGAGAGTGCTATCGCTGGCAGCCAATGAGCAGTAATCCAGATATATAACTGCAGAGTAAAAAGTAAAACATTTTAGTATAGTGTAAAGTCTACATTTTTATTTTCCATTACTAATTAATACTTATTAAATGAATGCACGATAATAACTATTGTGAATGAACAAATGTATTAGGAAGTGCGAAGCGTTAATGTATGTAAAGTAACGGCAGTGTAAAATATGCTATTAAGCGTATTTTTTTATAGATATTTTTTTTAATAATAATGAATTAATTAATTACTAAAATACTTTACCTTTACCTATACTTTACAAATTAATATATCCAGTGATCAATATCCTGAAGAGCTAACAATCAGTTTTGATTTTCCTGCAGCTTACAGTGTACATTTGGACTGTTGGTGACCTGAGTGTCAGCAATGTGCGCAGTGCACGAGGGGAAACCGCTTGTATAGTCGTGTAACGCTCCATTTTAGATTTGTAATTTTATAAGTTGCAAGTTAGTGTTGTAAAATGGCGGCGATTGTGTATGTGTTACTCGGCTCGCCAGCTGTTTCCATTATTTCTAATAGTGTATTTTGTACCTCGTCTGTTCCTAGGTAAAAGTCGTACATGGCTGGCGATGTTTTGCGCGGTTTGGGGTCGTGTAGCCTCGTTTTCATTTTTTCCGAACGCCAGTTTTTTGGTCGCTTAGCCGATTTACAAGTGCCAACTGGGGAAGACGTTGCAGATATCACATATATGGTTGTGAGCAGGTGGGTTGTTGCTAACGCTGCGGGCTTGCGAAGCCAGGGCCAGAGTTGCTGGCAAGGAGCGCCGAAGGCTCCCACGTCGGCTGCAATGAGCCGCAAGCGGGACTTACATCATCAAATTTACGGACTTACCATCCAAAAATACGGGACTTAGAAAAAAAAACATTACGCGCTCACAAAAATACGACCTTAACGCCTGAACCGCGCGCACATAAAAACATTAAAAACACAATAGATACACACAACAAACACATAAAAAGCTTATCCACAGCAAGGCGGGCACCGAGGACCTCTGCAAGTGAAGTTACATCTCCATTTAAGTCCAAATTCCTGAGTTTAGACACCCGAAAATCACCCAAGTGATAGAAAAAATGGCCTTTGAAAAAAAGAAAACGAGGCTACAGGACCCTAAACACGCGAAACACATACGGATTTTCCTAAAAAGCAGTACGAGGTAAAGATACACTATTAATAAGGACGCTAAATCATCCACACCCACGTACCACATACATATTCCCCGCCATTTTACAACACTAACTTACACAATGCAGAAGTACCCAGCTACCCTAACGGCTTCCCCTCGCGCACGCAGCCTATTTACACTACACACTGCGCACATTGCTGACACTTACACAGCAGCTCCACAGCACTGAAAACCTACATTGTATGCTGCAGGAACATGAAAACAGATTGTCAGCTCTTCAGCACAATGCTTCCTGCATATATTACTTACAAATAGGTAAAGTATATTCATTTAGTAATTATTTCATTAGCATACAAAAATACATATACACAAAAAAAACATTATCACATTAAACATAAAAGCCATTCACAACGAGCGCCAACGCTGCTCATCGCACATAAAGCCTTGCAATAAGCGCAAAAAACACATCACCGCCGACCAAAGAATAACAGCAAAAGCGCCTATCAGAAAATTACAACCAACAGCCTCGCAATGAGCTCTGAAGGATCTCCGACCGCCAACAAAATGAATGTCTCGTCCAAACACCATTACCTGCCTTACAATCTTATTGCCTCCATTTTTTGACGGGCAAGTCGCTAGTAAATATATAAAGATCAAGATAATAAAAGTATCAGGAAATGTAACACAAAGATGCACGCGCGTCTGAATAATACGACAAATACGGATTTTTGTCATAAATCATATGATCGCAGTATTGGGTCATAAACCCTAAACACTGGAATCTGTTACATACAATTTACTGATGATGTCATTAATGGGCTTCAAGGGGGGGGGATCTCTTTTCATACTTTTTGAGCGGTGCAAATCCAACATACGCAGAGTGGAAACGCCACATCTGTGGGACACACACAAAGGGGTTCACTTTGGGAGAAAAAACAAACAAATATGAAATACTTAATAATCATATTTTGATGTTTCCAACAGATAAGGAAACGAAACTGAGGTTATTATATCTAATAGTAGCAAGCCTGGGAGTACTGGGAGTAATAATACTGCAGCAGGAGGTCAGGACTAATGTCACCTATAGACACCCAGACAGATAAAGGTCAGTACTAATGTCCCTCTATAGACCCCCAGTCAGATAAAGGTCAGTACTAATGTCCCTCTATAGACCCCCAGTCAGATAAAGGTCATTACTAATGTCCCTCTATAGACACCCAGTCAGATAAAGGTCAGTACCAATGTCACCTATAGACCCCCAGTCATATAAAGGTCATTACTAATGTCCCTCTATAGACCCCCAGTCATATAAAGGTCAGTACTAATGTCACTCTATAGACCCCCAGTCAGATAAAGTTTTTAAATGTTTCTTGGATAGCATTGGGGCTAAAGGAGGTTTGGCCATCAGGTTGTCTAAAGATACCGTATATTATGTCCTCTCTTGGGGGGTAAAGACACTAATAATTCCTCCAATAATAATAATAACCTCCTGGTTAGCCCATTGGGTTATCTGTTAAAAATAGTGGTGCAGAGACTGTGGGGGCTGTTAGCCTCCTTGTCCCCGTGTGGCCGTTTAGAATCCCTGCTGCTGCATGTTTCAGCTTTATTAAGGTGTAATTGTACAGCGTTTGACTCAAGTAGCTGCCTGTGCTGGGTCAGTTTGGCTTAATTGCTGGGCCCTTTTCCTGCCAAGATGGCGACCGTCAGTCCATGGGCCTCTATGTCCTCTTCACTACCTTTGTCCCCGCTTGTGTGCTTATTTGGGATGGCCCCCCTTTATATCTCCGGCCCGTGGCCTTGTAAGGGTCGCCCCCTCAATCTCTGAGTGTGGATATGCAGGGATGGGGCGTTGAATCAGGCCTACCTTCTTCTCTGCTCGCTGTAAGATCAACAATACCTAATTTTTCAGGCATGTGTACATGCCTAATTTTTCTGGCCTCTGGTGCTGCACTGTGGCTTCAACAACCAAACCCTAAAAAAAGGCACATAACAGGGATTAAAATGATAGGAGTAGTACTACTTAACACACCACTCATATGTGGTGTAACAGTAGTGTACATTTAAAAAAAAAAAAAAAATTGTACTGTAATAGATTGCATAGCAGTTAGTTGTCTGCAAGCGTGTGTGTCAGACCTACAGCGTCTACTCTACCAACTTCCTTCAAGTGCACAGTGCCACTCATATCTGTTGTCACAGTAGCTTGCACGCATAGTACCGATCTGTCAAAACCTGTAATGATGAATGAGGTCTAGAGTAGCCTGGTTCCCTTATCCTCTACAGGTTGAGACCTAATGTTTGGAGGACTCCAGACCAACACATGAGTACAAGCAGCACACAAACTCAAAGCCGCCATACTCCTCCTGGAGCAGCATCATAAGCCACATCAACCACTGCTGTCCTCCTTGCCCCCTCTCAACCATCCGCCACTCCGTCTCTCGCCTTGAGCAGTTCCTGCTCATCTGCCCATAGTCGGTGCCTGTAAAGGACATATTTGAGAGTAAGAAGCTAATGTCACAAAGTGCCCCAAAATTGAAGTGATACGACCAACAAAGCATCTTTTTCCATCTCCTGGTTCTAAAAATCCAGGCCTTATACACGCCCCCTGATAGGTGACGTAACAAGTATTAAACTGATAAGAGTAGTACCTACAAACACGTCACTCCTATCTGGTGGCACCTTTGACTGCACGTGCCGTGCCCCAAAATTGAAGTGATACGACCAACAAAGCATCTTTTTCCATCTCCTGGTTCTAAAAATCCAGGCCTTATACACGCCCCCTGATATGTGCTGTAACAGGTTTTAAACTAATAAGAGTAGTACTACTTAACAAACCTTATAATAATGCAGAGAGAGGCAATGCAGTGAGAGGAGTATGAAGAAGAGGAGTCAGAGGAGGAAGGTGGCTTTGAGGAGGTGGAAGATCAAACACAGCAGGCATCCCAGGGGGCTTGTTGTCACCTTTCGTGGACCCTTGGTGTTGTACGTGGCTGGGTGGAGGAAGAGACCTTCAATGACATCAGTGAGGACAAGGAACGGGACATGGCTAGCTTGGTATCCAACCTTGTGCAAATAGGGAGTTTGCAGTTGTGCAAATGGACTGTTTGTGGTTGTTTGCGGTGCGTTAAACGGGGAGTTTGGTCTGTCACTGTGAAGTGGGCCTAACCCTTACACTACCTGATCGATACAACATCATACCTGATGTTTTAAAGCACGTTATTCCAAACAATTTAGGAATGTTAGGTAATTTATGCCCTTTATGGCTTAAAACCAGACTCTGCATCAACTATGTAATTTTCCATGGGAGTTTTGCCATGGATCCCCCTCCGGCATGCCACAGTCCAGGTGTTAGTCCCGTTGAAACAACTTTCCCATCACTATTGTGGCCAGAAAGAGTCCCTGTGGGTTTTAAAATTTGCCTTCCCATTGAAGTCTATGGCGGTTCGCCGATGTTCGCCGGTTCGCGAACCAAAAATTTTAGGTTTGTGACATCACTATACCCCAGATAATAAGTATTGGACTTTGTCACAATAGGAGCCGATTCTTGGGTATGCACAACTGATTGAAGGCAAAATACCTTGATGTTGTCTTGCTAAGAAAATCTCAGTCAGACAATTATTTGCTATTGTTTAGGCTCCCTATTTAAGTGTATACGCGATTGTACTATAGCAAGAGCCTGTTTCTAATATGCCTCGTAAATGCAAATTAGCTCCATATTACTAACATAGGCCTCTTTTCCTAAACCCTCTTGCCCCACAATATACATTTCTCCATAGAGAGATGTCCTTTACATTAGGACATAGATCATTCTAATGATTTAGGTGTTTGTTAGCAGTGCTGAGGACTCAGCGTCTGACGTCAGCACCCCGCCCCACCGTAACAGGTGTTTCAACGTAATGCCATCTTCCTCAAAGGACTAAGGCATGTGCTAGTAACTGCTGTCTATTTAAAGATTCTGTGTTGCCATAGTAAAATGGCAACAAATTGTGCTACAATGATCATAGAGATAGATCGTAGTGGCTAGAAGCCTATTAATTGGATAATAGTTATAGTAGATGAATGTGGTACTATATTAAAACAAGATAAGTAAAAACCAAGACATAAAGAGACAAAAACAATGTCACCTGAAGAAATTAAATGGAATAGGATTCAGTATTACAATGATGTGCCTGACATGACAATGTGAGAGACATGGAGTATATGAAATAAAGAATTATATCTTATGGGAAAACATAAAAATATATACTCCTCAAAGATCATATAATATGAAAGTGTACATAATATTGGGAAACAGGCATTGTAGGAGTGCATAATACATTCTCTAATATAATGTTAATCATGTTCCTGTGCAGTAAGAAAAGGGAATAAAACCTTATGTGGGTCTAGAATACACATAACTATATTGTAATTCGGGTGCATAATAAAAATGGTGCAAATTAAATTCCTTTGTAGATTATAGCATTATTATATATAATGAAAAAATGTGTGTTTAATACATATCACAGAAGTAGACAAGTACATAATAAAGCCGTGATACTCTAAAATAAAAGAGTGCTGTATGTATGGTAAATCATCTATCTAAAGATATCATATCTCGTGAAACAGGGGTTTGATCATGTATTTGATCTACCCACAAAAAAACCTGTGGATATTTGTAAATTAGAAAAGTGTTGTATAAAGTGGAAAAGATGTGTGTTTAATATATATCACAAATGTAGATATGTATATACTTGAACCATGAAAACAGTGACACTCTAAGATAAAAGAGTGATATATGTATGGTAAAACATCTATCTAAAGATGTCATATTTCGTGGAAAAGGGGTTTGATCATATATTTGATCTTCCCACAAACAACCTGTAGCCTATAATAGAATCCTAGTCATACTGTATACAAGTGTGTATTTATCATAGTGGCTGAGGAAATAAGTATATCTTTAGAACCATTCTCACCAGAGATAGAGAATTATTACATACGTCTATATGTCTAAATAGATCATAAAATCAGACATCTGGGTGGGTTCTATTCTTTGATGAAAGCTGTATCATTTAGACCATTTGGTGTCTGTGCCTTAAGTCTGTAAATCCATTTGGATTCACATTGTAATAACTTCCTCTCTAAATCGCCCTTCCTATGGCCTGGCTTTATGTCATCTATTGCACAGAACCTAAGGACATCTGGGTTATTATTATTACAGTGCTTCACGTATCTAGCCACAGGGGTGTCCTATTCGTTGTTAATTGCATATATATGTTCACCCATTAATCAGTGTAGTTGTCTGCGGGTTTTACCCTGTAGATCTTTTTACAAATGCACATATCTATGTATATCACGCCTGTCGATTTGCAGTTGAAGAACTTTTTAATGTCAAATTGTTCAGTTGTTATAGGGTGAACATATTTTTTAAGTGGTTTAACATATGTGCAAAATTTGCACCCCCTGCATTTGAACATCCCTTTCAGGGGCTGCAGCCAATTTTTGGTTCAGCTTTCCTTTTTTCATATACACTGTGGACAAGCATGTCCTTCATATTAGTTCCTCGCCGATACGTTATACTAGCTTTTTGGGTAATGGTCTCCTTCAGATCTTTATCACTGGTAAGTAGATACCAATGTCTTGACAAGATATTTTTTATGATTTCCGAATCATATCCATACGTCATTATACATCTTGTAAGATTTTCACTTTGATTGTTCTTTTTCTTTGAGGTATTTAAAAGTTCTGTCAGATTACAGTTCAGCGCATGCCTATATGCAGCTTTCAAACTCCTGTTGGGGTTGCCTCTAGATTTAAATCTTTCTCTTAGCTTGTCAGCCTCCAGTTTGAACTTTATCCTTTTTAAAGGTAAATGTTTTTATGTTTCCTTAATTTTTAGATCTAGAAACAATATCTCATTTTGATGTGATTCGAATGTAAATTCGAGACCAATTTTGTTCTTATTCAAATATTGTATAAATAAATCTAGATCTGGTCTGGTCCCTGTCCATATTAAGAAAATATCATCTACGAACCTTCTCCAGGTAAATATGTTCACTGTAAAGTTTTGGGAAAATTCATTAAAGACGTATTTTTCTTCCCACCAGCCCATAAATACGTTTGCATAGCTTGGGGCACATGGAATCTCCATTGCTGTTCCTTGTTGCTAGTGGTACCACTGATAGTTAAAGGTGAAATAATTGTGTTTTAGGACATAATCTAGTGAGGATATTAGGAAATTATTAAAATCTTCAAAGTAATCTTCTTTCAGCTGTGGAAAGTATTTTACTGCATTGATCCCATAATTATGAGGGGTGCTGCTGTATAACGCCTCAACATCAATGCATACTATCCATGCTTCTGCTGGTATGCATATATCCTCTAGTTGTCTGAGGATATCTGTGGTATCCCTCATGTATGAGGGTAAGCTGGTAACAAATTCTCTGAGATGGTAGTCAAGAAATCTTCCTATCTAAATAGAAGGATATTTTATTAAAATGTTCTATAGAACTTATGTCTCTAATTATTGAAAAAGAACAAAAAAACTTGGAGACCATAAAACAGAAGGTGATACTAAGCCAAATGGAGGTAGACAAACATAAAGAAATTCCACATTATGAGAATTTTTGTAGGAGACTAAATTCTAACATAGAAAGGTTCAAAAAATATATTAAGGACTGAAAACAAAGGAAATTTGTGAGGGACCAAAGTGATTTCAAATCAGGCAAGATTCACAAGAAGTTCCCAACAGTCCGAACTCAGACATAGATGAGAATTCTCAAAAAGGGGTAAACATAAACATGAGCCAACGTCTAGCCAGGAGATCGAGAACAGGTCCTAACTTTAACTGTAAAAGAGATCAATATGAATTACGATCCAATTAGCAACAAAGACCACTTCCTAGATATGAAGATGAAGCATGTTTAGCCAAAGTAGACATTGAGGAAGTACAAGATCTAATAAAATTACTTGAGGAAAACACCACATTATCAACAAGTACTACAAATCTGGAACCTGGCAAAATAAAAGCACTTTCACTCCTCAACTAAAAGAATATGCACACATATGGGTTTTCCTACAACAAGTTTCTAAGAAGATAGAGGAAATGGACTGTGCAGATCTCAAAACGAATTATAATTTAAGTAAAAATTAATAAAAGGCTCTAAGAGAACTAAGAGAGAATACTAACATTCATATAAAGCCTGCAGACAAAGGGGTAACGTTGTCGTCATGGACAATGCAAAATACAAGGAAATATGTAATAGAATCCTTAGAGATCAAAACACATACAAAAAGATAGCCAAAGACCCCACATATATAATATAAAATAACCTTAAAAGAAATTCTGGATCAGGCCAAATTAAATGCAACTAATGATGATTATACTTACCAATTTCTGTTCCCAAGCGTGCTCTGTACTGTAATAGGACAGAACTTCTAAATACCTCAAAGAAGCAGAACAATCAAAGTGAAAATCTTACAAAATGTATAACGACTTATCGATATGATTCGGAAATCATAAGAAATATCTTGTCAAGACATTGGCATCTACTTACCAGTGATAAAGATCTGAAGGAGACCATTACCCAAAAAGCTAGTATAACATATCGGCGAGGAACTAATATGAAGAACATGCTTGACCACAGTGTATATGAAGAAAGTAAATCTGAACCAAAAACTTGGCAGCAGCCCCTGAAAGGGATGTTTAAATGCCGGGGGTGCAAATTTTGCAAATATGTTAAACCACTTAAAACGTATGTTCACTCTATAACAACTGAACAATTTGACATTAAAAAGTTCTTCAACTGTGGATATAAAAAGTCTACACACCCCTGTTAAAATGTCAGGTTTTTTGTGCTGTAAAAAAATTAGACAAAGATAAATCATTTCAGAACTTTTTCCACCTTTAATGTGACCTATAAACTGTACAACTCAATTGAAAAACAAACTGAAATATTTTAGGTGGAGGGAAGAAAAAGAAAAATAATGTGGTTGCATAAGTCTGCACACCCTCTTAAAAGGGGGGATGTAGCTGTTTTCAGAATTAAACAATCACATTCCAAATCGTGTTATATAGGAGTCAGCATACACCTGCCATCATTTAAAGTGCCTCTGATTAACCCCAAATAAAGTTCAGCTGCTCTAGTTGGTCTTTCCTGAGATTTTCTTAGTCGCATCCCACAGCAAAAGCCATGGTTCACAGAGAGCTTCCAAAGCATCAGAGGGATCTCATTGTTAAAAGCTATCAGTCAGGAGAAGGGTACAAAAGAATTTCCAAGGCATTAGATATACCATGGAACACAGTGAAGACAGTCATCATCAAGTGGAGAAAATATGGCACAACAGTGACATTACCAAGAACTGGAGCTCCCTCCAAAATTGATGAAAAGACGAGAAGAAAACTGGTCTGGGAGGCTACCATGAGGCCTACAGCAACATTAAAGGAGCTGCAGGAATATCTGGCAAGTACTGGCTGTGTGGTACATGTGACAACAATCTCCCGTATTCTTCATATGTCTGGGCTATGGGGTAGAGTGGCAAGACAAAAGCCTTTTCTTACAAAGAAAAACATCCAAGCCAGGCTACATTTTGCAAAAACACATCTGAAGTCTCACAAAAGCATGTGGGAAAAGATGTTATGGTCTGATGAAACCAAGGTTGAACTTTTTAGCCATAATTCCAAAATATATGTTTGGCACAAAAACAACACTGCACATCACCAAAAGAACACCATACCCACAGTAAAGCATGGTGGTGGCAGCATCATGCTCTGGGCTGTTTTTCTTCAGCTGGAACTGGGGGTTAGTTAAGACAGAGGGAATTATGAACAGTTCCAAATACCAATCAATATTGGCACAAAACCTTCAGGCTTCTGCCAGAAAGCTGAACATGAAGAGGAACTTCATCTTTCAGCATGACAACGACCCAAAGCATACATTCAAATCAACAAAGGAATGGCTTCACCAGAAGAAGATTAAAGTTTTGTGATGGCCCAGCCAGAGCCCAGAGCTGAATCCGATTGAAAATCTGTGGGGTGATCTGAAGAGGGCTGTGCACAGAAGATGGCCTCACAATCTGACAGATTTTGAGTGTTTTTTCAAAGAAGAGTGGGCAAATCTTGCCAAGTCAAAATGTGCCATGCTGATAGACTCATACCCAAAAAGACTGAGTGCTGTAATAAAATCAAAAGGTGCTTCAACAAAGTATTAGTTTAATGGTGTTCATACTTATGCAACCATATTATTTTATTTTTATATTTTTTCTTCCCTCTACCTAAAAGATTTCAGTTTGTTTTTCAATTGAGTTGTACAGTTTATAGGTCACATTAAAGGTGGAAAAAGTTCTGAAATGATTTAGCTTTGTCTCATTTTTTTACAGCACAGAAACCTGACATTTTATCAGGGGTATGTAGACTTTTTATATCCACTGTACATATATTTGTAATATGATCTACGTGGGTAAAACCCACAGACAACTATGCCGATGAATGGGTGAACGTATATATACAATTAACAATAGAGATGTCGCGAATAGTTCGCCAGCTGACTGTTCCCGGCGAACATAGCATGTTCGCGTTTGCGCCGAACTGCAAACATATGCAATATTCGACCCGCCCCCTATACTTTATCATTGAGCAAACTTTGACCCTGCAACTCACAGTCAGCAGACACATTCCAGCCAATCAGCATCATACCCTGCCTTCCACACCCTTCTACCTCATGGACAGCAGCCATTTTGGAATCATAACTAACTTGCAGTCTTACTGAGAGGAGGCTGAGTGTAGGTGATACTGCATCAATAGGGAAAACCATAGCTAGGCTACTGTACACAGTGTGCAATACAGTCCTGAAGGACTCTTTTGATCTCTGCTGCAAGGACACCCCTGTGTCTCTTCCCCCCTTATCATCATCCTCCCCTCACCTTAGCACCCAACCCTAACACCCCTCACTCTTAACCCTAACACCTAATCCTAACATTCCTCACCCTAACACCTAACCCTAACACCCCTTACACTTATCCCTAACGCCCCTCACCCTAACACCTAACACCCCTCACACTTATCCCTAACACCCCTTACCCTAACCCTAACACCCCTCACACTTATCCCTAACACCTAACCCTAACACCCCTCACCCTAACACCTAACCCTAACACCCCTTACACTTATCCCTAACACCCCTCACCCTAACACCTAACCCTAACACCCCTCACACTTATCCCTAACACCCCTCACCCTAACCCTAACACCCCTCACACTTATCCTTAACACCCCTTACCCTAACCATAACACCCCTCACACTTATCCCTAACACCCCTTACCCTAACCATAATACCTCTCACACTTATCCCTAACACCCAACCCTAACATTCCTCACTCTAACACCTAACCCTAACACCCCTTACACTTATCCCTAACACCCCTCACCCTAACACCTAACCCTAACACCCCTCACACTTATCCCTAACACCCCTTACCCTAACCCTAACACCCCTCACACTTATCCCTGTATTATGCACTCCTACAATGCCTGTTTTCCAATATTATGTACACTTTCATATTATGTGATCTTGAGGAGTATATATTTTTATGTTTTCCCATAAAACATAATTCTTTATTTCATATACTCCATGTCTATTACATTGCCATGTCAGGCACATCATTGTTATACTGAATCCTATTACATTTAATTTCTTCAGGTGACATTGTTTTTGTCTCTTTATTTCTTGTTTTTTACTTACCTTGTTTTAATATAGTAACATATTCATCTACTAGAACTATTATCCAATTAATAGGCTTCTAGCCACTATGATCTATCTCTATGATCATTGTAGCACAATTTGTTGCCATGTAACTATGGCAAAACGGAATCTTTAAATAGATAGCAGTTACTAGCACACGCCTTAGTCCTTATGTTCAAACACGTGTTACGGAGGGGCGGGGTGCTGACGTCAGACGCTAAATTCACAACTCTGCTAACAAACACATAAATCATTAGAATTATCTATGTCCAAATGTAAAGGACATCTCTCTATGGAGGAATGTATATTGTGGGGCAAGAGTGATTCAGAATAGAGACCTATGGCACTTAGTAGTATGGAGCTAGTTTGCATTTACGAGGCATATTAGAATCAGGCTCTTGCTATAGTACAATTAAAATTGGGAGCCTAAACAATAGCAAATAATTATCTGACTGATCTATACTTAGAAAGACAACATCAAGGTATTTTGCCTTCAATCAGTTGTGCATACCCAAGATTCGGCTCTTATTGTGACAAGTCCAAAATACTTACTTTCTGGGATATAAATAGACTTTTACCCAGGATAAACCATAGATAAATAAGAAAGGGGACAAATTGAGTCCTCTGGTGTGGGTGGATACAATAACCATGCTCTAAAACTTGATACCCCATTATACTTTTTAAAAGAGCCCATACTTTAATCACTCAGGATCACCTATGGAACAATAGCTGGTGAGAGTACTGACTGAGTTGATCCTTGCAAACTAGCTATATATTGTCTCTCGATAATTCAGCTACAAGCTAGCTCATCCTGACAGGTTATCACTGTAGGACCTTACACTAACTCTGGGATAATTCCCTTGACACTTTGAGAATATTAAATCAGTGGTTACAACTGCTGCAACAAAATAGTTTTCGGTGTACTGTATTGGTCCCAAAATACCCACCTATATACATCCATATTCAATAAAATAGCAATCCACACAAAATTAATTTAAAAGTCGAATAAAGGATTGCTAAGGAGAAAAAACTAAAGAAAGATAAGCTGTAAGGTTGATTTTAAACATTTTTTATTTCAATTTTTCGCCACTATCTAAAAAAAATCACAATAAAGATTTAAACACAAAATTACCCAGTACACTTTTTTACAATATAATCTAGTAGTGTTATGTACTAATGGGGACAAGTACCTTAAGAGGAATTTCAGGTGTTTTCAGATAAGCCAATAAGCATAGTGGATTAAGCAATTGAGAAAACATGGTTTAGATCAGTATTAATGGGTAGTGGGTGCTGTTCGCACTGAATCCCCCGGGGGAACAAAAAAGCGGATTTGTGGAGAGAACAGAGGAATGATGTGATCCAAAGCTTCTATGCAAGGAAACAATTATAATTGACAGGACAGAGAAAAGACAGTAAACTCTCTCAGGAGGGACATTGAGTACTTATCATGCAATCTTAGTTTTTCAAGATGTCTCTGGAAGCTGTATCTGTTAAGATGATTTTGAAGGAACAGCCATCAGTTAGACCGAGCGAGTGAAGCCATAAATGGTCTTGCCAGAGCCCTTGGTGAGTCTGGCTTGCTCCAGACAGAGGCTATGACTTTATTGTTATGAAGGATTTTGACATGGTCAGGGATGAATCAAGACCATAGATGAAGATCAACCAGAGCTTCTTTTGGAAGGTGAATGGTTTTGTGGTCTTTAGAGTGACATTTAAGGATGGAGACTGGATATGAAAGCTCCCCCTTGCAGGAAGTTAAATGGCATGACATTAGGATGGCCCACTAAAGACTAAAGCTCATTGACATAGCAGACAGATATTGTTTGTAATGAGCAGATGGTGTCCTTTTACTTCTGAAGCTTGTTAGCTGGGAAGCTTGCTTCCATCCTTGAGGAGTTTAGGATTATGTCTCGAAATTCCACTTGGTGGCAGGTTCTTTGGTCTTGTCTATGGCAAACTGTATGTTATGTTTGGAATAATAGTGCCAGTGCCTTTTGAAAACTGCTTGGGACTATTTGGGGAACTTCAATATATAAAAGCTTTATGTTTGGAAGAATCCAGCAAAGTAGAACTTTTCTCTCCATCGGAACCCTTGAAGGTGCCATAGCATAGGATGCATTGGGAGCAATATGAATGCATCTGAGATGTCTGATTTGAACAACCAAGAGCTGGGGCATTGCTGAGTGATGCGAAAATGACATTGTCTACACAAGAGTACTGGAGGAAGAACTCATCAGAGGAGATCAAAGAGTTGGGATATTGTTTTTGTATAGGTCTGATAAATTAATGACTAAATAATGATTGATTTGCCAGTTAAGAAAGAAAGTTGAATCAAAGGAGCCCAGGATGAAGTGTTTCATGAGTTCAGACGATTCAAGCTGATCCAAGACTTCCCAGCAGATTGTAAATTGTCACTGGTAAATGAAACCTGAGGCAATATAATGACTCTGGTGGGAATTCCTTCTGTGAATCCAGATAGTAAGTAATCAGTGAGGGACAGTGACGGGTGACGGGCTAAGTAGTGAGAAAAATGTGCAATATTCACTAAGCATTGTCACTTCTGGTGGATTACCTGTGAGCACACCGCTATGAAATGGACCTTTCTGCACATGAAGCCGATGTTGAGAAGTCTGCAGGCACTGAAGGAATAACTTTTTGTGTTAAAGTTGTTGCAGATTGTGGTGGGAAGAAAACAAAACAAAAAACCCAATGCCCCCAAACAAAGTACTACACAGGAGGGCATATGGGATCACAGTGCTATACCAGTAATGGAAAATATCAAATAGAATAACTATAATGGACTTGAGTAGGGCATAGAATATACAAATTTACTATTTAAAAGTCCGTAAAATGTCCAAATAATATATCTTTAGTGCACCGACACTGGTAAGGAGGTCTGAGCTCACCAATCTTGCTCCAGTTGATCCCGTAATGTCTGATGCAAAGTAGATCACTTGAATCCCCAGAAAATGAGGGGATATACATCCTCAATCATACATCAATTATGGTCGTCTAAATAAATGATGGTTATGGATAAACATTCTTGCCACAGGGCGGTGTGCTGCTTCTGAAGAAGTACTGGTCACTACTGAACTTATATATAATGCAAGAAGGGCGGGGGGGACAAGAAGCGCACAACCACCTCCTAGTACAGATCAATAACTTGTATTCAAGTCGAGCTGCAAACATGAACAAAAAACATAAAAAGCGTGTGCCTGATATATGTACACACACTAAAAATGTTACACAAATACACATGTACAATAGTGAAAAAATTTGCACTCACATTTAGTAACCTCATAAACAGAAGTAAGTTGTCAAACGCGAAGCCACTTGGCACTTATAGAGGAAATCATGCAAATCCAGAAGCTTGATGACATAGGACATATCCCATGATCCTGAGAAACAGGGTCTAGTGTTGTATAGTGTGTATTTAGAATCTAAAGGGGAATCAACCACTACGAGGCTACACATGAACCTCTTATTTATATGGAAATTGCAATGTTCCTGGTTGGAATGCCAAGGTATATGCAATTCCTTTTAAGTGGTTAAGCCCTTAAGATGTATGTCTCTTCCCACACATCTATATCAACAAATATCCCCTATCTCTCACACATACACAGGAGTGAACCAATCTAGGTCTAGGTCTATATATATAACAAAAAATGAGTAGATAAAAAATAAACTATAATAAATCCACAGACAAAGCTGTGTAAAATCAGATGAATGAAATAAAAAAATATATATAACACTCACAAATGTTTCTCTCCAATAAGAAGCTTTCTCAATGTTATAAAAAGATGAATAAAATACAATTGAAAAATAGCACTGGGTTTTTCATCCAGACAAATGTGTCTGCCCCAGATTGTGGTGGAAAACAGGTAATGCACCTGAGGCCCCAAGTGATCTTTCTGTGCACCTGCTGAGAGTGACAGGTTGAGACTGAGGAGAAAAGGGACGTGTGGCATAATTGAACTGGGCCTTTGTGGCAGCTGTCTTAGAAGTGAGAGTAGTGTTAGTCATATTAATCCATGCCTCCATATTTGTGGGCTAAGTCAGCTACTATGTATAAGTAGTCATCCAGTTCTTGTCGGTAGGTTGGATAAGCTAAATAAATGATATCCCTGTAGACACTGAATGCCAAGACAAATTCTGTGACTGAAAACATACGGCTCAGGTGCAGATCTTTTGGCTTGATCATGACCGAGACATCACATTACAATAAAGTTTTTGTTTTTGGATGTGCCACATGATGGAATTAGGAGGGAAACTAGATTCACCTTCACAACTTTGTCCTTGCTTATGTCCCTCCTTATATGAGATGGTACAAAGTAGGCTGGCATGTTGATTGTCAGTGAGGATGGTTTGAAGGTCTGTCTTGGATGATGACTTGAGGTTCTGAGTTGGAGGAATTATCCAGTCTGATGATGTAATTTGCCAGTGAGAACATAGAAGCTGCAACTTACCAAAAAGTTAATAAAAGGTCTTGGTTAGGTTAGGTGCAGTGGTGGGGTCAGAAGATGGGTACGATAGTATTTTACTGAGGTGATGGATAAGAGAGACCATCCGTGCGAGATGATAAATGTGCCTGGATAAATGATTGGGTGGATGAGTGACTGGGAGCGTTACTGGGCATGAGGGCTGGAGAGGAGCAGGAATGATGGAGTAAAAATAGGGGCTGATAATTAGGAGCAGTGAAATGGCAGATCATGGTGTGGTTTCTATGGGTAAAGGGTAAGTGGGGAAGGTGATAGGATGCCAAGAAGGCAGGTGATGCTTGTGGAACTGGTAATGGTTTCTGCTGGGGATAGATGGAGCAGCTAAACAGCAGTGATCATGGGATTTGCAAATCTCTGAGATTAAACAAGGGCTAGAGATGGAAAAACAGAGGTTTAGGCAGCTATAAGGAGTGTGGATGTTAGGCAAAAGGACTGGTAGGTTACAGCTGTAAGTAAGCTGCAGGGAGCAAAGGCACAATTTGGGATTAAAAATGGTCCAATATCCCTGGGGGCATAACGGATCTGAGTGGCTGTAGGCAATGGATAGAGTTGGACTGATTAATGACAGTGGTGACTGTATGACTCATGAGCTAAATGATATGTGATGATCTGTTGTTAGACACATGTATTGAAAGTGTCAATGTGGGGTCTAAAGTTGGTCCACTAAGACAACACTTGAATGAGCTCTATAGAAGGATGCTTTTGGGGCAAGTGCCAATATAGCAGAAATATAAGCTTAGGTGTCAAAAAGTATTAACTGAGAATAAAACAGAGGCTGGGTTTGAGGGACAGGTAGTCTGGTGGTACTGATGTGACTAAAGTGCTTTCTGTCTGAAGCTAAGGACTCACATAGGGTAACTTGGGATAGGAAAATTAAACTGAGTTGTGACAGGTAAATAAAAGGCAATCAATGATGGGCTAAGAAATGGCTTGTGAAAAATCCAATATTATATTTCCCTAGAGATGCAGAGGCAGGATAAAAATTTGTTAGTATAGGTAACATAAATAAAATGAAATAATTGATTACGTTGCATGATTTACCAATTTCTAATTTCACAATCAAATAATCACAGCTATAAATATATAAGCTAGATTCAAGGCCAGATTTTGATCAAATGATGCACCAAATATGAACAATAATGCCTTGAGCTTCTTATTGTGACAGAAAACTATAAAGCTCAGAAATACTAGTTAAATACATGTGAATCAAAGATAACAATTGTGTACTTTAATAGGAAGATGAGAGGCACATGGTTAATGCTAACACTGTAAGTGAGTAGAGCACTATGTGAGTAGTGCTGGTGCAATAAAGAGGACACGGTGACCAAATGGAGTGGAGAGGGAAGATGTATAGCCAAAATCACTTAGCTACTCCTCTGCAAATATTGTTATAATATATCTAAAGAACAGTTAAATAATGGAGAAATCTTTTCTTCTACCCCGCTGATTCTAATCAGTTCCACTGACCAATGCAGCTCATTGGCAGGTGAATACAATACAAAGGCAGCTTAGAGGCAGCAGAAAACAACTCCATGTAGTTATTTTAGTAGTAATTTAGAAGGAAAAAGCTTTTTAACATATGCTTTTTCATCCTCTATCTGATAGTGTAGAGCATACATGGTGATTTTAGGATCCGTTTTGTTGAGAACCCAGAGACATAAAACAACAGACACAGTCTGCCAAAACAATGCTTAATTAGAAAACTAGACACCATATTAACAAGATCCCACAACTATCAAGAGCACTAGCTTAAGGTGGATTAGGCTAGATCAGCCAGCCTATAGAGCGGTCTGGGTGTATGCTAGGGAAATTACTGGGATAGGGGATCTATCTTCTTAAAGGGCCAGCATCTTTTCGGCACCTAACCCCCTGTCTGATAAATGTAAGTTAGTAATACATATACAAAAGAACCCCTGAACATTAGAGCATCTCTCCACAAATCTTGATTAACATTTGACATTATTCCCAATCCCCCAGAGTCCCCGAAATCTGTGACAATGGTCTATAATTGCTTCCCTCTAATGTTTGGTACACTTACAAATACAGTACAATTAAGAAAATATGTTTCAACACTAAAATAAAGAATTGAAGAAAAGATTGAGCTATACCATATAATCCATTGACTTTAACACCATGAAAGATTCTAAGAGCTGTCACCACTAGAGCACTCACTCTTCATTAACACATTTCATATGATGAGTACACTGTAATGTAACTGACATATTCAGAGTCCAGTGACAACTTCAGGAAAATGTCAGCTTTACTTAAAGAACATTTTAAAACTAATATATGGTTTAAAAAGTGCACATGTATAGTGACCCAGAAAATGATTAATTGATCTTAAAATGTTAATATACATGTACCTGAACTTATGAATCATCATGAGAGAACAGTGTTGTCTGTGGGACTAAGCTGCATATCCCCCCTTACTTATCATATTGTAGTCACATAGTAAATAAGGTAATAACCATTACCATATTTACTAAATAGAATAAATACACAGGCAAATGTGGCAAACCTGCCCGATCCCTTTGATAAAGCTGCAGAGAGTGATGAAAAGCATGTCAAGCTAGCATCTGTTGTCAGATGCTGAAGTATTCCCAGCAAAAAAGTGTGTGCTGCCACTCTCTCTACTATTGTAGCATCTAACATCTAGCACTACATTGCAGTTTATTGAGACCTGCTTAACTAATTGCTTTTTCATTCCTTTGCATCATATTAATGATACAGCATCAGATGATAATGATGATTACTATTAAGTAACCAAGTAGAGAACACTATAATTGCCACAATTTGCTCACATTTAGAATATCAACAAGAGCCATGGTAGCTCTAGATTAGAACTTTTGCAACATAATATTTGTGGTCACAACACTAATCAGAATTTTTGATTGTAAATTATTTTAATAAAGGCATATCTAAGTTTCCTGGATTATGAATGCATCTGATAGTGGAGAATCAGTAGTGTATGCACACATTTCTTCATGCAAAAATACCAAAATAAACATTTACAAACTCATTCTGATGTTTGCTAAATCTTTTCAGTTTGCAAGCTGAGGCTTTTGTTAATTGACACTCCTGAAAATGTCTGCTAAGATTAGCATTACATTCATAATTCGTTATGGACAATCAGGAGAAAGCAGAGGTTAGTTGGCTGACATTTGTATCTTGAGCTGCAAAGCAGCCTGGGACATGTAGTCTCTCCCTATATATATCCTTGTGCTCTGATTCAACTGTGAACTAAGACCTCGCCCAACCATGTGATTTCATCCTGCACCAAATACTTCCTTTGAAAGGTCAAACTCTGCACCTGGCTGATTTCCTGTGTCTACTTGGTTATGTAAGCTCCCTGTGGGTGTGCAAAACTGGATTTTACTTTCTTGCTATAACTTTGTAAGTACACTGAACTTTTCTATATAATACATATTTCTTACCAAACATTTGAAACCCAGGAAACGTATATATATCTGCTTCAGTGACATACTGAAGCAGAGCATCATCCCCTCCCTTCAGTCTCTGAAGGGAGGGGATGATGCTCTGCTTCAGTATGTAACATTACATGTTGGCGTCCATGGTTCCCTCAATGAACTGTAGCTCCCCAGTGCTGGCAGCACTTATTCAGGCCCAGACCATGACACTCCCACCATCATGCTTGACTGTAGGCAAGACACACTTGTCTTTGTACTCCTCACCTGGTTGCCGCCACACACGCTTGACACAATCTGAACCACAGGACATGGTTCTAGTAATCCATGTCCTTAGTCTGCTTGTCTTCAGCAAACTGTTTGCAGACTTTCTTGTGCATCATCTTTAGAAGAGGCTTCCTTCTGGAACGACAGCCATGCAGACCAATTTGATGCAGTGTGTGGCGTATGGTCTGAGCACTGACAGGCCGACCCTCTACACCGCTTCAACCTCTGCAGCAACGCTCGCAGCACTCAAACGTCTATTTCTCAAAGACAACCTCTAGATATGACGCTGAGCCGGTGCACTCAGCTTCTTTGGTCTACCATGGCGAGGCCTTTCCTGAGTGGAACCTGTACTATGAAACAGCTGTAAGGTCTTGCCCACCGTGCTGTAGCTCAGTTTCAGGATCTTGGCAATCTTCTTATAGCCTAGGCCATCTTTATGTAGAGCAAAAAATAGTGCCATGTTGAACTTCCAGTGACCAGTATGAGAGAGTGTGAGAGCGATAACACCAAATTTAACACACCTGCTCCCCATTCACACCTGAGACCTTGTAACGCTAATGAGTCACATGACACTAGGGAGGGAAAATGGCTAATTGGGCTCAATTTGGACATTTCCGCTTAGGGGTGTATTCACTTTTATTTTCAACTGTTTAGACATTAATGGCTGTGTGTAATGTTGAGTTATTTTGAGGGGACAGCAAATGTACACTGTTATACAGGCTGTACACTTGTAGCAAGTGGAGTGTCATTTCTTCAGTGTTGTCACATGAAAAGATAGAATAAAATATGTACAAAAATGTGAGGGGTACTCACTTTTGTGGGATACTGTATTTCTACACCTATGTATTCATGCATATGTTTATTTAACTCATATGTCTACATATTACTGAGTGGATGTTAATTATATTTGATCTTGTTATGGACAGATTTTTACTGATGTTAATAGCAACATAATTTAAAAGAAAATCACATAGTGTTGCACACAAGATAAAATATTTACATTAAGTGTATCATTATGATGGGATACCCATGCCTACTCACTGACATTAACATAGTAATGTGAATTGTTGAAGCTGTGACATTGCCAAGCGCATTATTGTTAAGATTGATATTTAGTTAATGTGTTAAAAATGTCTTCATTTGTGATTCCATTTATGCAGACCATTTACCATAACTGCTTGAGTTAATAACCACAATAATGAAAAAAAATATTAAATTAAATCTATATTGAAGAGTTGATATTGATATCAAATGTTATCGACATGAGATATCAGCACACAAAAAACATATTCTAAAGGAAATATTTAATCAATGTAAATTTCATGAAATCAACACTACACTGTATTATGTTGGTGGCAGGTAAGGTACAGAGTTTTTGTAACATAGGAAAATAGGGTATAGGGAGAGAATGCTGGCAGTGGAGATGACACTAAGATGTAGGAACAGTTGAGGATGATTCACTGTGTATCATCCAACATAAGGCAATAACAAGTATATCATATTTGCAGAGGTGCTCAATCATTGAATGATATAACCTTAAGAGGTTAGATCTAAGGACATGATAATCCACTTTGAGAGCTGCCTCTTCATACCTCAATTGCGTCATACCCCTGGGGAAATAACCTGTGCTATATCAGTCTGGCTTCACTCAGTAGAGCAAATCAGTCCTGAATTATCAGGAAAGTGTAGGGTTATTCTGTTCTCTGAATGAGCATCAGTATTTCTATTGTGGAATATGCATAAAAAAACATATAACACAACTTCAATAACAGTTATGTTAGAAGCTTACAGTTACTGTTTCTCATATGCACAGGGAGGGTAGCATCAACAGTGGAAAAGAGATCTTGAAGAAAGTATGATACAGGCTTCAGAATAGGCCAAGTTAAGGAGAGTATAAAGTGTAGAAAAAACAGGTACAGATACATCTATGCAGAGTATGTGAGTACACACATGTGCTGTCAGTATGCAAGGAACATCAGCTGACATATGTCACATGACATCTGCATAAAAGCATTAAAGCAATTAGCTAATCAATATATGGAATGAGATATCACACTGGATAAGAATTCATTCCAATGATTAAGAGACATGCAGATACATGATGGAATGTGACATTAGCATGTCCAGGGAATGTCTTGATGATGAGCTTCATTGTTTGTTCTGATAGTACTGAAAATGACTCATCTTTAAGATATGACACAAACAGCAAATAAGATATAATTATGAACATTACATGTCCTATCTGACTAGCTACTTCAACATATACCAACACATGCAGGTATGTTATTGATCTAGCAGGTGTATTGCTGATGGATATTTCAACATACTATTGAGGTATAAATCTCAACAATTTTGCAGCATTATTGTCTATCCACATGTGTTTTTGTACCTTTGAGGTGTGCAAGATGATATCCATAAGTCGCTTTGTTCCAACAGTACATGGCGGCAGTGGATGATTTCATATCTTTTTACATTTATTTAAAGCTCGTAATATTCAAGTTGTTCTAAAACCAATGGAGCTTTGGCTGGCCCTTAGTGATTGTTGGCGGGTAACTCATAATTGGATTGCAAGTAGCTAATAGAATCTGTGGCAATATTAAGAGTGTTTTTAAGTGTATATACATTTATGAAATCAGCTGTCTGCAAGAGGTTTCCTTGTGGGAAGTATGTGTTCACTCAAAATATTACTCAAAGCCAAGCACTACAGATGAGAAACGGCTCTAGTCGCCAAAAGAAAATTAGAATAACACAATTATTATATTAAGTGAGAACAAGCACTGATAACTGTGACAAGAAATGATATATATTTTTATATGTATGTATATTATTTTTTTTATTTATTTATATTTTGGGACAATTTTATTTATAGATATAATATATATTATTGTGTTTTATAATCTAATATTATATTCCTATTATATCTTGCTATTATTTATATTGGTAATTGTTTTCTGTTAAGAGACATTAATTCATTCTTAATCTTAAGAGATTATATTTATAGCTTATAAAAATACTCCATAACCATTCCCATGGATAAGTGACTATTTCCCAATTCATAAATTTGTCTATGGTATGTAACATGTGACAGTTTTACATTGAAATTCCAAAATGTAAAGAGATATTAGTTTTACTTATTACTTGAAGATCAAAGGTTATTAGGTAAATTTATTTTAAATGTTGTTATTGTAACTTGAAGGTTTAAGGGTGACATCTAATGTTAAGATAGTAATACAATTGTTACCATTGTTTATACCATCTTGATTATTATATTGAAATATACCGAATTTATATTATTTTTATTCATTGTAATAAATATCTTTTCATATTATACAGTTCTGTTTATTTCATGAGGCCAAAGCTTATATATATCGTGTAGTAAGAGTTCAGACAGTAGAAATTGGCAAATATATAAAATATGTAATTTTTTATTAATATTAATAAATACTAATTATATGAATAATATCACCATATTAATTGCCAAAATTACAACATACAGTGCCTTGCAAAAGTATTCACCCCCTATACTTTTTACCTATTTTGTTACATTACATTTCAATGTTTTGTTAAACTTATTTTTATGTGATGGATCAGAACACAATAGTCTAAGTTAGTGAAGTGAAATGAGAAAAATATATACATAAAGCTATTTTTTTAGAAATAGAAAACAGAAAATTGGCATGTGCGTATGTATTCACCACCTTTTTTATGGTGCAACCAATTACCTTCAGAAGTCACATAATTAGTGAAATGATGTCCACCTGTGTACAATCTAAGTGTCACATGATCTGTAATTACATATACACACCTTTTCTGAAAGTCCCCAGAGGCTGCAACACCTAAGCAAGAGGCATCACTAACCAAACACTGCCATGAAGACCAAGGAACTCTCCAAACAAGTAAGGGACAATGTTGTTAAGAAGTACAAGTCAGGGTTAGGTTTTAAAAAAATATCCAAATCATAACCAAATGGAAAGAACATGGCACAACAGCAAACCTGCCAAGAGACGGCCGCCCACCAAAACTCACGGACCGGGCAAGGAGGGCATTAATAAGAGAGGCAGCACAGAGACCTTAGGTAACCTAGAGGAGCTGCAGAGTTCCACAGCAGAGACTGGAGTATCTGTACATAGGACAATAATAAGCCGTACTCTCCATAGAGTTGGGCATTATGGCAGAGTGGCCAGAAGAAAGCCATTACTTTCAGCGATGAACAAAATGGCACATTTTGAGTTTGTGAAAAGGCATGTGGGAGACTACAAAAATGTATGGAGGAAGTTGCTCTGGTCTGATGAGACAAAAATTTAACTTTTTGGCCATCAAAGAAAACGCTATGTCTGGCGCAAACCCAACACATCACATAACGCAAAGAACACCATCCATTTTTTAACCAGCCGGGACTGGGAAACTGGTCAGAGATGAGGGAAAGATGGATGGTGCTAAATACAGGGATATTCTTGAGCAAAACTTGTACCACTCTGTGCGTCATTTCAGGCTAAGACGGAGGTTTACCTTTCAGCAGGACAATGACCCCAAACACACTTCTAATGCAACGCTTGAGTGGTTTAAGGGGAAACATGTAAATGTGTTGGAATGGACTAGCCAAAGCCCAGACCTCAATCCAATAGAAAATCTGTGGTCATACTTAAAGATTGCTGGAGCAGTTTTGCAAGGAGGAATGGGCAAAAATCCCAGTGGTAAGATGTGGCAAGCTCATAGAGACTTATCCATAGCGACTTGGAGCTGTAATTACAGCAAAAGGTGGCTCTACAAAGGATTGACTTTATGGAGGTGAATAGTTATGCACATTGACTTTTTCTAAAATGTTGTCCTATTTGTTGTTTGCTTCGCAATAA
This sequence comes from Discoglossus pictus, assembly GCA_027410445.1. Lineage (NCBI taxonomy): Eukaryota > Metazoa > Chordata > Amphibia > Anura > Alytidae > Discoglossus > Discoglossus pictus. Next base: position 191,599,673 of record CM050165.1, read on the forward strand.
AAAAAAAAACATCTTCACAGTTGTGGGCATGTTCTGTAAATTAAATGATGCAAATCCTCAAACAATCCATATTAATTCCAGGTTGTGAGGCAACAAAACATGAAAAATTCCAAGGGGGGGGGGGGTGAATACTTTTGCAAGGCACTGTATTTATGGAGGTCCTTAGTGAGATACTGCATTTGATATATTATATTAAGTGGTAAATTGTTTTATGTTTACTATAGTTAATTTTATCTGAACTGAAATCATTTGTGTTTCCAAGATGGCCTCTGGAGGTCACAAACTGGTAACAGATGATATGCAGCCGAGTACAGTGTTATGTAAGCGTCCTAGGGGTGTGCAATTCCAGATAGCAGTATCTAGCATAGAAATCTGTAAGCACGTTCAACTTTCCAGTATAATATATATATTTTCTACTAATCAGTGGATTTTTTTTTAGTATACATTTGAAACCCAGGAAACTTCTGTATACCTTAAATATGGACTGCACTTACTTAGGTCCTTATCTACTAAGTTAAACAGATACAAAAAATTCTAGATCATGTAATCCAAATCAATTACACACATATAGTGTGATTTGAAAACTTTGGAAATAGTTTGACACAGCTCTGAAATTATCAGTGTGCAGTCATATTCCCAAAAAACGAGGAAGATAAAAACCTAGTAAGATCTGTATGTACAGTAGAGTGCTTTATACTGTTAATGTAACAATGAACAGACTTACCAGAGGTTCATCTACAAGCAGTGCAAACAATGCTGTACATGTCATGATAAATCAGTTGTCATGACCAATTACAGATATTTAGCAATATTGTAGGATTTCACAAGAATTTCTTAGCTGTAGCAACAATCAGAAGGCCAGGAGTACTATAACTATCTCTATATGATATTGTTTTGCCACATTGATATCACATGTTAAAGGTACACAGGTGTTATCATATGATAACTGGGTTTCTTATGATATCATGACATTAAAACATGTAGCCATGTTTATGGAGTCATGAAAAAGTGGAGTGGAGGTGCTGGAGTTGTGGTTGTTGCATAATGGTGAGGTGGTGGCGGTGGCATGGTGGCGAGGTGCTTAGGTGGTGGTGGCGGCTAAATGATGGTGAGGTCCTGGGATTTTAGCGGGAGAAGTCTGGAAAGTGGACCAGGTATCCATGGTACTGGAGGAGATGGTTTTTGAGGATACCATGTTTGGGCTAGAGGCCATACTGGATAAAACTAGGCGACAGATCGATATGTGGGAGGAGGGGGCCAGTAGAGTCAAAGTCAAACCTGTTGGCTGATAGATCTGCAGGTATCTCTACTGACCACATTAACTGATCATCCTCCTCCTCATACATTGGGTACTCCTCTGGCCAATGTTCCTCCTACTGGTACTGTTACTGCTGCTGCTGCTCCTCCTCCTCATTGCAGGGTCCTGCTGGATGTCATATTCACAACAGACCAGGCTGAAAGCTTAGTCAGAAAGAGATTGGTGAAGCTATAGAGAGCTTAAGAAATTTAAGAAAAACTATTTGTAAACATTGTTAAATGCTAAGAAGAATAAATTCAGTAATGCCTTACATAGGTGTATAGTCAACTTAGTTACTTTTAATGAAGCCAGACAGTATTGCTAAGTATGTATAGGTTTTTTGGGGTCTATGTAAGTATTAATCATTTTAAGTATCTAATGTTTTAAGTAACAATGTTACAATGTTATACTAATGCTCATACCTTGGATCTTTTAAACAGAACTCATCGTGAGACATTGTGATCCATTTCTTGCCTGAAAATATATTTCCATATGTATTTCAATTCATGTTTGAAGCAGAAATTAGGAAGCAGAAATGTGGTGATATTGAAAGCAGATAACTGGGCACCAAATTTTGTTTAGATCACTACATTCAAAAACTGTCAGCTACCATGTAAGAATAATGAAGAGTAATGAAGGACACAGGTCAGAAAGCAAAGCTTGAAGTTTCTCACACACAGTTCTTTTCAGGGGAGAGTGGATTCACTTAAGAGGCATGACCAAGAGTTAGGAGAGGGATATTAACTGCTCAGCAGTGTATACATGCGCTACAGTACTTTTGATACTGGCAGATAATGCTAACTGAATGACATTTATTGACAGGAGAGGGCAGCAACATTTTCAAACTAAGATGAGTGCAAAGATGGATCAGTAATGACTAGTCTACATCAGTGTATAGTTTACCTCTTACTATTAAATTACACACATGTAAATTACTTATTCCTAATCTATGGTACACATTACACACCATGTTCAGTCCCAAATGGGCAGCTTTAAGTAGTCATCAAAGGCAACCAGAAGTTAGGACATTTCACCTGTAACAAGCTGTAAGAATGTGCATCTTTTATTCAGAGCTGACCATGATAAATGCAATATACATTATGAAGTAGTTTATATATAGATGATGAAAACATTAATATTTAGACCACGTTTATATTTAATTAATATTGTAAATATTGTACATACATCTTTATTGCCATATGTGTGTGTTGCACAGGTGCTCCTTCAGTTCTCCTGAGGAAAGAGAGCTTTGCACAGTCTGTGGCCCACATTGACAACTTCTATGACATGTCAATATATATGTGTCACAAACCACCATGTATCAGTAATACTGCGGGACATGTGGGAAGTGTTCTCATTCTACTGGGCCACTGTACTGGTGGTACAATATTTAGCTCTGAGTGTGTATACTGTGGTATAGAAGTGGTTATTTTACTATACCATAGGGAAAGAAAGTTAACCCAGTCTTAACTCTCTTTCTCTATGGTATAGTAACCCTCCCCCCCTTCAAGTAGCTGGATGTGTGACTGGAGAGCTACACCCATTTAGGCCTGCTTAGAGGGCCAAAAATGAACTTGGAATTTACTGGTTGAGTTTTTTAAAGATCTCACAGCTTTTGGTTTCAGGGTCAGAAATATATTGAGTAATTACTGGAGCTCGTAATTGAGGCCGTAAGTTAATTTGCTATTCAATTGGCGTCTTTTTGCGGGCTCCAAGCGGTTTACTGCATTGCAAACTCTGCTGTTGTTAAACCAAGAACTTACAAACTCCCAAAGCCTTTGATCTTTCCAGTCCGCAAGAGTTCCGATCGATTAAATCGCAAATCGATATTCGAGTGCAAACATCACTTAAGTCCGCACTTGCAGTCAAGCCCGCAAACGGCAAATGGCAGCGAAAAGCTTACGGTTTCCAAATAGGACCAGCAAAGGGTTTACAGACTTGTTTGGAACACAATAACAACACACCAATGAACTTTAAAATATGTCCAAAGCAATTGAAGGCATTGCAAATATTTGCACAACAACTCCCAACTGTCAAGTATTTAAAAAAATTAATGTTATTTTTCTCATAGGTTGTAATGGTTATGCAAATGTCAATATGAAAAGTCATGCTGCAAGATGCTGAAAGCTATTAAAGACACACTAACTCATTACATTGCAACACAAATACATGGAAATGGCTGCCATATTAACCCTTTCTCACTCACAGAGGCTCTGATATGGACCCTAAAATACATAAATCATCTTATATACATCTCACTCATCACATCTATATTGGGAAAACAATTAGTGGCCAAATTACACAGCCAAATCACATATCTCAAGTACCAGTGGAACATGTTTTTTTATGGTTGTTTGGTCCCTCTGTTGTGTCCTACTCTCTGTGATCCTATGGACTGCAGCACACTTACTTATGTCTCTGTCTGTGCTTATCCACAAGGTTTGCATGCCAAAGATGCTGGAGTGGGTTTCCAATTCCTTCTCTAGTGGGCTGTGATTTGTCTGACCTCTCTGCTATGACCTGCCCACCTACAGTGGCCCTACATGACATAGCTCACAGCTTCATTTAGGTACACAAGCCCCATGACCACCACCACTTAGCCATCCTGAAGGGGGCCAGAAGAACATATAACACACTAATCTACTCTAACTCATCAGGAATGGCCGTAAAACACATGGAGGCCGTGCAGAGGCATGAGGATCAAAAGACAACTCACCTCCATCTCCGCGAGGACAATCCTGTGAAGTCCCACACCATTGCTGATGACCAAGTTCCAAGATGTATAATCATTGTCATTTGGTGACCTCCCATTAAGTGTTTTGCTATCAATCAGTTCACATTATCACCCTTCATATTGTTGTCATGCATTCAGGGAATGTTGATACTCCTTTATTATTATATCTGATATATATTATTATATGATATTGCATGATATTATCACTATTATTATTGTTATTCTTGATATTATATGTATTAACCCATTGCATAGTAGCTAGGGCTCATTAGTTTACTGATATAGGAATGTGACACAAATGTGATGTATGTGGATGTCCCAAAACCCCAACCATTGAAAACACACTGACATGGTGAGCAAAGCTTTTTTTCATACTCAGAGCACAATCAGAAATGGACAAGACTGTTCATTAATATCATGGGTGCGGTGTGGGTGCATCCCGGGAGAGTAAGAGGCTCTTGTTAGGTGAAAGGGGATACCTAAAGGGGGTAATGTCATAGTCTAATATAAGCATGATACATAGCACCTACCAGGGTCACATGTGGTCACTACACCAATGCAACCAGAATCTGATGAAAAAAAGGATCATCATCACTCCATTTATTTCAAGAAACCATTAACTTACAATTTGTCTATATCTGCTCAATGAAACAGATGCTTAAACCTCTGGACTGTGTAATCAAATCCAGTTTCACACATTCAGTGTGTTTCCAAAACAGAAATAAAAAAAATGTGGTAAAAAAAAAAAAGGCGGAGAAGGATAAAAAGAGTAGTAAGATAATTGATGATATTTGTGTATAAATAGGAATATGGGAGCATGACTGATGTATTCGTATGATAATGAGAGTATGAAAAAATAAAATGATGTATAATATCCTTTTAAGCCTAATATGTAAATGTGTATGTTATTGGGCTCTTAAAATTCTGATGTGGTTCAAAGTACAATATATATTGAAGGATCAATCCTATTGGATTTTAGTATAATACTGTAGTATATGAATCTGATTTGCCATGACGCTTCTGTCAGAAAATATAAAGGAGTTTATATTGTATGCTCATCTAGAGAAGATAAGTCCTAAATTTGAGGTCCTAAATGTAACATGTTTAATAAAGCCAAACATAATGTAATTTGCTGTGATAATAAGTCTAACAAAGCAATGTTTTATAAAAAAAAATTCATAGGCTAGTATATCTAATTAGTATAGTGTACGCAGTCAATTAAACAGTGCTTAGAACATAGTGTGTGGTGGTAAAAAATCCTTTCTATCACAGAGTATCTTATATCAAGTCATGATGGAGAAATACAATTTCAGAACTAAAATTCCTTCATATAGAGAAGATAATACATATACAAATGACTTTTCAATACCAGCACTAAATGATATATAGATTTTAACAAAAATATTGTACAATGGGAAAAAATGTCACAAACCTTATATGTATTTAAAATATAAAATCAGCTCATTAAAGTAATATACATAATTGAGGTAAGCTATGGTAAGTCTGGAGAAGCTATTAAAAAGAAAAGATATTAAATTATCAACAAAGGTCTGCATTGTTAGTATGATAGTATTCCAAGTTGTAACACATGGATGTGAGAGCTGGTCCATAACGAAGGCTGAATGCTGTAGAATTGATATCTTTGAATTAAGGTAATGGAGAAAATGGTTTAAAAGTCCCTTGGACTGCAAGAAGAACCAATCAATCCATACTACAGAAAATCATGCCAACCTCTTTACTGGAAGGAATGATAATGAGCAAAAGCTCATATATTTTAGCCATATCATAAGAAGAAAGTATTCCCTAGAGAAAACATTGTTGGTGGGAAATATTGAAGGTACAGGAAGAAGAGGACAGCAGAGGCAGAGATGGATAAATGAGGTAATTAAACAATGAGTATGATCTTGTTGACAGAGCAAAGAGGGGCAGTGCCTGTTGTTTTGCGGTCCAGAAGGTCAAAGGGAGCCAGTCACGACTGAATAACTAAACAACAACTGATACTATGTGGTTGAAAACTCAAGACAAGATCTAAATTCAACCCATCTATGTCCATGCCCGACATCTATATCTATGCTCGACAGTCAAGGTATTTGTGCGCCTCATTTGCTCCCACCTACGTGTGTTGGTGGTAGAAAGAGTTTATTTTCTCTCACAACAATAATGATTTGATTGGTAAAATAGACCTTTGGCTATGCTACATTGATGGCCTTCCTATTTTATGGGAGGGTATAAGACAATAATTTATTGAGGTTGGTGGTAGGCTCAATGACAATAATCTAAGCCTTAAATTAATGTAACATATTGATACACAAAAAATTGATTTCCTGAATCTTACTGATAATGGTAAATTACATTCTGACCTATATCGCAAACCAAGACTTGACTTTAAATCTTTCACCTACCTGCAACAACAAAAAAGCGATTCCAGAAGGTGAATTTCTCCCGGATTCATAGAACCTGCTCAGACCTTAAAAGATAAAATATTCTTCCAATGTCATCTAAAAACAGAATAAACTGAAATAGAAAGCTTACAAAGAAACTATCTAGATGAAACATTCAATGTGAATGTTTATTTACGGTAATTGATGTGTGTAACTTAATATATTGTCAGCAGATATTGCATTCAATTACATGTAAAGTTTGCATTGGCCAGCCATCTGATTTTAATATTCCTGGCAGTCATTTGTCTATAATTTCCAATTCTACTTTTTGTGGATAATAAATTGCAAACATTAAAAATGTAAAACAAACCAAAGTCTTAGGTATTGAAAAGTGAAATAATAGCTTGTCTGTGAATATAAAGTATTTTTGTCAGTAACTAGTCTCGTGGAATAAGAAAATGTAATAAGATAGGAAAATGTGAAAACATTTCAGCTAAAATAAACAAATCACATTGTAATGGCAAATTTTCCTAGCTGATGGCATGGTAGATAAAAAAAAAAGATTATTATAGTATCATGTAACATATTGTCTTTTTATTAGGACAGATATTTACAAAAATATATCAGAGAGAATCCTAGTGAATGCATGTGTCTACATGGTCACTTTTGTCTACAGGGTCACTTTTATCTTGTCACTTGTTTATTTGAGATATCATAAATGTGTTGTTGTTGTTCAGTCCTTCAGTCATGCCCGACTGTCAGTGACCATATGAATGCAGCACACCATGCGTATCTATGTGTGCTTCTGGTTGTGTTTATCCATATGGTTTTCATGGCAAACATACTGGAGTGGGTTGCCAGTTTCTTCTCAAGTGGACCACGATTTATTTGACCACTGTGCTATAACCTGACAATCTTGGGTGATCCTACATGGTATAGCTCACAGCATCATTGAAGTACACAAGCCCCCTTCACCACAACAAGGTAGCGATCCAGAAGCGGGATCAAAAACCACTGTGTAATAAAATCAAATTGTTCATATTGCCAAGAAAATTAGAAACATCTAACTAAAACGCAACAAGGAGTTTTTCAATTTGAAGCTGCTATTATGTTCAAAGTGACAATTAAAAGGCCACTGCAATGCTCCAAAACTCTAGACTATGTTGTAGTCGATAGTAAGAAAAAACTTCCTATTATAATTTGTTTATAAAAAATTGCATATTCTTAAGGAAACCTCACATGTAAAACTACATTTACTGCGATATGGCCTTTCTTCTACACATCAACTTTTCAATCACTATATCTGTTTTTAATGTTGGGATATGCTTTGGAGCAATTGGGCAACTTTTTATTATTTTTCTCTTCTTCTGCTGTTGGGACCGTGTACAACTTCACGATTACCTGATTCAATCCTGCATAACAGAATTCAATGTCTAAGCCAGTGCAGCCACATTATATTTTTATAGCAGATTACAGGGAGGAATAAAGCACTCAAAAAAAAGTAAAAAGCACTCAGAAAAAAAGGGTTTAACTCTATGAATTGAGTTGCAAATTCAGCCAAGTCAAGAGCATCGTTTTTATTGTAATTTCAATAGTGTCATCATTTATTAGTGAAGGAAATGTGACATTTAGTAAAATGTAATTTAATGTTCTTTATATATTTTGAATCATCTATGTAATCATGTGTGTTGAATGTTCTATGTGTGTTGCATATTCAAACTTTGATGACAATGTATAATGTAATTTGGTGATCAAAAAAGGATATATGCAATGGCAAATAGATGCTTTTAAAATAATACAAACCTGCCAAAATATAGTAGAACAATTCAAGTAAATTTGCTATTTGCATAAGGTCAATGTGAACATCAGATAAGAAAAAGGGTTTTGTGAAGAGAGATTGAATATACTAGATGAGACTTATATTTCTTGTATTTTTTGTTTTTTTGTTCTTCTTGTGCCATATTCCCATTTGAATATTTTTTTTTTAATAGCAAGTCTCTCGCAATCTAATGCTTCTGCTTAATGTATAACGCTAAGACCATTTGAGAACCCTGAACTGTGTATTGTGCAGCAGTGTGGAATGTGTTATCACTTACAAATAATGACATTATAAATTATGGGCCCTATTAAATTCCAGCCTCGTAAATAAGAGGCTTCTACTTAAGCCCTACGTACTGCAAAGTTTCTCTAACTTACAATGCTATTAAATTAGCCCTGCTGCGAGCAACGTATGAGCTACGCAGCAGGGCCGTACGTATCTACACTGCGTAAATGTACATGAGGAGTGACAGCCTGCGAGATGATATCGCAGGCTCCCACTCCTCATCAATTGCTGCGGGGGTCCTAAAAGGGACCTCCGCGGCAGTCCCCCACATAAGCCCTGCCGTGGGGGTACTCCGAATACCCCCCCCCGGCACCTAAAATTAACCCCCCCTCAATGCGGGGGTCCCCGTCGGGACCCCCGAAGTGTCCTCACGTGAACACCTTGCTGCAGGGGTCCATAGGAACCCCCGCAGCCCCCACACATTAACCCCTTGCAGCGGGGGTCCTCGATCGGCACCGATCAGGCCCCCCGCTGCATTTCAAACTTTTAAATTCCCCGCCGCTGCTCCTTAAAGGGGCCGCGGCACACTATTACCCAATCCCGGCCGCGGCACTTAAAATTAACCCCCCTCTATGCTACCCCCGAAGTGTCCCCACATAAACCCCCTGCAGCGGGGGGCCCCGATCGGCACTGATCGTGACCCTGCTGCAATTCAATTTTAAATTTCCCGCCTCGCGGGTCCTCAAAGGACCGTAAAGGTCCTGAAAGGACAAAAAACTAAAAATATTAACCCCAGGCAACTATAATTACCCCATTAACTCATGGGGGTCAATCCAGACCACCATAAGGCCTAAATTAACCCATTAACTCATGGTGGTCAATCCAGACCACCATAAGGCCTAAATTAACCCATTAACTCATGATGGTCAATCCAGACCACCATAAGGCCTAAATTAACCCATTAACTCATGATGGTCAATCCAGACCACCATGAGGCCTAAATTAACCCATTAACTCATGATGGTCAATCCAGACCACCATAAGGCCTAAATTAACCCATTAACTCATGATGGTCAATACAGACCACCATAAGGCCTAAATTAACCCATTAACTCATGATGGTCAATACAGACCACCATAAGGCTCTATTTAACCCCATCAGTCCCATAAGGGTATATTATTACCATTATGGGCCTGTTACAACCCAACATTAACCACATAAGTGCCATGATGGTCCTCAAGGACCATCATGACACTAACTACAAACACTACACTATAACCCCCAATAAACCGTTTAATCTAAACTAACCCCCCTCTACACTAATCTATTAACACTTACACTACCTACCTACACTACCTACCCCCTAATAAACCTCCCCAACACTCTAATTACAAAAAACAAAAAACCTACAGCACAGAAAACAAAAAACCTACAGTACAAAAAACAAAAAAACCTACAGTACAGAAAAAAAAAAAAATTACAACCCCACCCCCCACTACAGAAAACAAAAAAATACATTACAACCCCACCCCCCACTACAGAAAATAAAACAATTACACACCTGAAAAGGAAAGACAGATAAACACAATACAATACATACATATAATACATTACATACATTACATACAATACATGACATTACATATAATATATTACATATAATATATTACATATAATACATTACATACAATACATGACATTACATATAATATATTAAATATAATATATTACATATAATATATTACATATAATACATTACATACATTACATACAATACATGACATTACATACATTACATATAATATATTACATATAATATATTACATATAGTCCTAATCAAATACCCCCTATCTATCTAACATACAATCTATTTAATTTAAAATAAATCCTAACTATATCAAATACATCCCCCTATCTATCTAATATACAAAAAATCCTAACTACATACACAGACCCTTATTCTAAACTAAACTAAAATAATTACAGTCCTAACTACATACACAGACCCTTATTCTAAACTAAAATAAAATAATTACAGTCCTAACTACATACACAGACCCTAATTCTAAGCTAAAATCAATAAATTAAGACCACTTACCTTTAAGATGTTGCTTCAGATCACTAACCTATGGGTGTAAACAAAAAATAAAAATTAGTACAAAACATTAACATCAAATAAATAAACATTCTATACATTCTAAATATTCAACTCACCTTTACAGCATGTCCAGTCACTGTTTAGCTCTTCCGGCGCGGCCCTGTTAATAAAAAAAAACACAATACATGAATACATGAATACAATATATAAACATTAAATAAAATACACAAATAAACATCTAAATATACATTTAACTTACCTCCCCGCGATGTCCCCGGCCTTCTGTCCTTCAGCCCCAGCTGGGCCGCGGAACCATCCGCGCTCTAAAAAAAAAAGAAAAAAAACTAACGGAGGTCTGCACTGGCAGACCTCCCCGACGCTAATGAACCTCCCGGAGTCGTTTCCGGGAGGAAATTGGCATTGTTGGCTTGTGATTGGCTGAAAAAGCTGTCAGCCAATCAAAAGTCGTCAATGTAGGAGCCAATCAGGATGCGCAGATGTCTTCTACCAATCACTCCGTGGGGGTGTATCCCATAGTGATTGGCTGAAGGCATCTGAGCGTTGTGATTGGTTCCCAGAAAGATAGACAAGTGTTTTAGCCAATCAGGGTGGGATATTGGGGTGTATCCCATCCTGATTGGCTCATACATTGACGACTTTTGATTGGCTGAAATTGATAGACAGCTTTTTCAGCCAATCACAAACTAAAATAAAATAATTACAGTCCTAACTACATACACAGACCCTAATTCTAAGCTAAAATCAATAAATTAAGACCACTTACCTTTAAGATGTTGCTTCAGATCACTAACCTATGGGTGTAAACAAAAAATAAAAATTAGTACAAAACATTAACATCAAATAAATAAACATTCTATACATTCTAAATATTCAACTCACCTTTACAGCATGTCCAGTCACTGTTTAGCTCTTCCGGCGCGGCCCTGTTAATAAAAAAAAACACAATACATGAATACATGAATACAATATATAAACATTAAATAAAATACACAAATAAACATCTAAATATACATTTAACTTACCTCCCCGCGATGTCCCCGGCCTTCTCTCCTTCAGCCCCAGCTGGGCCGCAGAACCATCCGCGCTCTAAAAAAAAAAGAAAAAAAACTAACGGAGGTCTGCACTGGCAGACCTCCCCGACGCTAATGAACCTCCCGGAGTCGTTTCCGGGAGGAAATTGGCATTGTTGGCTTGTGATTGGCTGAAAAAGCTGTCAGCCAATCAAAAGTCGTCAATGTAGGAGCCAATCAGGATGCGCAGATGTCTTCTACCAATCACTCCGTGGGGGTGTATCCCATAGTGATTGGCTGAAGGCATCTGAGCGTTGTGATTGGTTCCCAGAAAGATAGACAAGTGTTTTAGCCAATCAGGGTGGGATATTGGGGTGTATCCCATCCTGATTGGCTCATACATTGACGACTTTTGATTGGCTGAAATTGATAGACAGCTTTTTCAGCCAATCACAAGCCGCCAATGCCAATTTCCTCCCGGAAACGACTCCGGGAGGTTCATTAGCGTCGGGGAGGTCTGCCAGTGCAGACCTCCGTTAGTTTTTTTTCTTTTTCTTTTTTTAGAGCGCGGATGGTTCCGCGGCCCAGCCGGGGCTGAAGGAGAAAAGGCCGGGGACATCGCGGGGAGGTAAGTTAAATGTATATTTAGATGTTTATTTGTGTATTTTATTTATTGTTTATATATTGTATTCATGTATTCATGTATTGTGTTTTTTTTTTTTAACAGGGCCGCGCCGGAAGAGCTAAACAGTGACTGGACATGCTGTAAAGGTGAGTTGAATATTTAGAATGTATAGAATGTTTATTTATTTGATGTTAATGTTTTGTACTAATTTTTATTTTTGTTTGACCCATAGGTTAGTGATCTGAAGCAACATCTTAAAGGTAAGTGGTCTTAATTTATTGATTTTAGCTTAGAATTAGGGTCTGTGTATGTAGTTAGGACTGTAATTATTTTATTTTATTTTAGAATAAGGGTCTGTGTATGTAGTTAGGACTGTAATTATTTTATTTTATTTTAGAATTAGGGTCTGTGTATGTAGTTAGGATTTTTTGTATATTAGATAGATAGGGGGATGTATTTGATATAGTTAGGATTTATTTTAAATTAAATAGATTGTATGTTAGATAGATAGGGGGTATTTGATTAGGACTATATGTAATATATTATATGTAATATATTATATGTAATATATTATATGTAATGTATGTAATGTCATGTATTGTATGTAATGTATGTAATGTATTATATGTAATATATTATATGTAATATATTATATTTAATATATTATATGTAATGTCATGTATTGTATGTAATGTATTATATGTAATATATTATATGTAATATATTATATGTAATATACTATATGTAATGTCATGTATTGTATGTAATGTATTATATGTAATATATTATATGTAATATATTATATGTAATGTCATGTATTGTATGTAATGTATGTAATGTATTATATGTATGTATTGTATTGTGTTTATCTGTCTTTCCTTTTCAGGTGTGTAATTTTTTTATTTTCTGTAGTGGGGGGTGGGGTTGTAATGTATTTTTTTGTTTTCTGTAGTGGGGGGTGGGGTTGTAATTGTTTTTTTTTTCTGTACTGTAGGTTTTTTTGTTTTTTGTACTGTAGGTTTTTTGTTTTCTGTACTGTAGGTTTTTTGTTTTTTGTAATTAGAGTGTTGGGGAGGTTTATTAGGGGGTAGGTAGTGTAGGTAGGTAGTGTAAGTGTTAATAGATTAGTGTAGAGGGGGATTAGTTTAGATTAAATGGTTTATTGGGGGTTATAGTGTAGTGTTTGTAGTTAGTGTCATGATGGTCCTTGAGGACCATCATGGCACTTATGTGGTTAATATTGGGTTGTAACAGGCCCATAATGGTAATAATATACCCTTATGGGACTGATGGGATTAAATAGAGCCTTATGGTGGTCTGTATTGACCATCATGAGTTAATGGGTTAATTTAGGCCTTATGGTGGTCTGGATTGACCATCATGAGTTAATGGGTTAATTTAGGCCTTATGGTGGTCTGGATTGACCATCATGAGTTAATGGGTTAATTTAGGCCTTATGTTGGTCTGGATTGACCACCATGAGTTAATAGGTTAATTTAGGCCTTATGGTGGTCTGGATTGACAATCATGAGTTAATGGGTTAATTTAGGCCTTATGGTGGTCTGGATTGACCACCATGAGTTAATGGGTTAATTTAGTCCTTATGGTGGTCTGGATTGACCACCATGAGTTAATGGGTTAATTTAGGCCTTATGGTGGTCTGGATTGACCATCATGAGTTAATGGGTTAATTTAGGCCTTATGGTGGTCTGGATTGACCACCATGAGTTAATGGGTTAATTTAGGCCTTATGGTGGTCTGGAATGACCATCATGAGTTAATGGGTTAATTTAGGCCTTATGGTGGTCTGGATTGACCACCATGAGTTAATGGGTTAATTTAGGCCTTATGGTGGTCTGGATTGACCATCATGAGTTAATGGGTTAATTTAGGCCTTATGGTGGTCTGGATTGACCACCATGAGTTAATGGGTTAATTTAGGCCTTATGGTGGTCTGGATTGACCACCATGAGTTAATGGGTTAATTTAGGCCTTATGGTGGTCTGGATTGACCATCATGAGTTAATGGTTTAATTTAGGCCTTATGGTGGTCTGGATTGACCACCATGAGTTAATGGGTTAATTTAGGCCTTATGGTGGTCTGGATTGACCACCATGAGTTAATGGGTTAATTTAGGCCTTATGGTGGTCTGGATTGACCATCATGAGTTAATGGGTTAATTTAGGCCTTATGGTGGTCTGGATTGACCACCATGAGTTAATGGGTTAATTTAGGCCTTATGGTGGTCTGGAATGACCATCATGAGTTAATGGGTTAATTTAGGCCTTATGGTGGTCTGGAATGACCATCATGAGTTAATGGGTTAATTTAGGCCTTATGGTGGTCTGGATTGACCACCATGAGTTAATGGGTTAATTTAGGCCTTATGGTGGTCTGGATTGACCATCATGAGTTAATGGGTTAATTTAGGCCTTATGGTGGTCTGGATTGACCATCATGAGTTAATGGGGTAATTATAGTTGCCTGGGGTTAATATTTTTAGTGCGAGTCCTTTCAGGACCTTTACGGTCCTTTGAGGACCCGCGAGGCGGGAAATTTAAAATTGAATTGCAGCAGGGTCACGATCGGTGCCGATCGGGGCCCCCCGCTGCAGGGGGTTTATGTGGGGACACTTCGGGGGTCCCGATGGGGACCCCCAGCATAGAGGGGGGTTAATTTTAAGTGCCGCGGCCGGGATTGGGTAATAGTGTGCCGCGGTCCCTTTAAGGAGCCGCGGCGGGGAATTTAAAAGTTTTAAATGCAGCGGGGGGCCTGATCTATGCAGATCGGGGCCCCCCCCTGCAATGGGTTTATGTGGGGACACTTCGGGGGTCCCGATGGGGACCTCCAGCATAGAGGGGGTTAATTTTAAGTGCCGCGGCCGGGATTGGGTAATAGTGTGCCGCGGTCCCTTTAAGGAGCCGCGGCGGGGAATTTAAAAGTTTTAAATGCAGCGGGGGGCCTGATCTATGCAGTTCGGGGACCCCCGCTGCAAGGGGTTAATGTGGGGGTGCTGCAGGGGTCCTGATAGAGACCCCTGCAGCATGGGGATGTGTATAGGGTGCAGGGGGGAGCCTCACACTGCTGTCTCGGGCTGTTCCGAGGCAGCACGTAGAGGCTTTCGGATCCCTTGCGTGGACTTTTTGTCCACGTAGGGATTCTTACGATATGCGAGACTCGTGCATAGATTTAAGGCTACGTAGCTCTCTCGGAGCCTATTCACGGCCATTTTCTCGCAGTCATATCGTAAGGCAGGCTGCGAGAGATTCGGTTCTCGCAAACAGCAGGAAAACTGCCTTTTGCGAGCACCGAGAGAACTACGAGGGAGAATTTAATAGGGCCCTATATTTCCCGAGTCAGTTTTAAGACAGGGTTGTCAAATGCTGCTAGGATGTTTCCTAAAATTCAAGGTCTGCAGTGCATCACAAAGAAAAACTTTCTTAAGCTGTTATGTCTAGATTGGAAGTACAGTTTTTTATACAATACATTATTCCGTTGTGTTATGGAAATAATTTATCTATTGATCACAAAAAGTTATGTAGAATGAGACTGGTAGAACAATTTTAAATATATTGAATTTAATATGGAATACTACCATTAAATATGAATTGTAATAATGAGTGTGCATAGTTAACACAACAACCTCTTTAAGGCATTAGGGTGGTTCTTTAGGAAAATTAATTTTGATAAGATATATGAAACTTTTAATTTCTTTCTTAACATATTTTTGACAATTCCCTCTTTATTATAATTGTGAACACATTTCTACTTTATACCTCCATCAACTTATCATCACATGATATATATAGTTTTTTTTTCTGACCTATAATATATGTTACAGTCTATTGTAAGGACCATCATGTGCCTCTTTTATCTCTTGTTGTTACTTTTGTGAAAAGCGGCATTGTCAAACAAGACAGTTCTGTTTAATGCATTTTACAATGCCTAATTATTAATTACTAGCGACTTGCCCGTCAAAAAATGACGGTCAATAAAAGAAAGTGTTGAAATGCTGTTTGCCACACAATGTAAGTGTACTGTGTGCCTCAACTATATAGACCCCTCTAACACAGTAATGAACGCATGTAATAACACTATAAGTGCCATGAGGGTCATCCAGGAGCTTCATGACCCAAAGTGTAAGCACTACACCATTTTAACCAGGTCTCTTATGGGGGTCTATCCAGACCCTCTTAAGGCTCTATTTAACCCCATCAGTCCCATAAGGGTATATTATGACCATTATGGGCCTGTTACAACCCAACATTAACCACATAAGTGCCATGACGGTCCTCTAGGACCATCATGACACTAAGTCTAAACACTCCACTGCACTATACCCCCCAATAAAACATTAAATATCAACTAACCCACCTCTACACTAACCTATTAAAAACCTACACTACCTACCTACACTACCTACCTACCCCCTAATAACCCCCCACCAACACCACTCTAATTACAGGGGGGAAATAATTTAAGTCACAAAAAATAAAAATGGAACATTACAGAAAATAACAAAATACATTACAACCCCCACTACAGAAAAAAAAAAACAATTACACTCCTGAAAAGGAAATACATATAGTACAATACATACAATACAAATAAAATGAAATACAATAAAATACACCCCTATGTAATATACAATAGATACTATCTATCTAATATACATCACCCAATCTATATAATATACAATACAACCTATGTATGTAAAATACATCCCCCAATCTATCTAATATACAATAAATACTACCTATGTAATATACATCCCACAATCTAATATACAATACATGCTATCTATCTATAATAAATCCCCCTATCTTACATAGTTACATAGTTACATAGTATTTAAGGTTGAAAAAAGACTTTCAGTCCATCAAGTTCAACCTGTTAAGATCTCCTCTGATCTGCAACATGCGGATTAGTTATTAATTAAATTATTGATTAAATAATTATTAATAGTACAGTATTGGAGAATGAATAAAGAGTTAGTCCATCAAGTTCAACCTTTTTAGATCTCTATTGATCTTTTTAATTTGGACTATTTATTATTATTGTTAATTGTTAATTATTGATAATTGATCCAGAGGAAGGCAAACATAAAAAAAAAACCCATTGAAACTTTGCCAATTGTCTCATAAGGGGAAAAAAAAGCAAAATTCCTTCCTGACCCCAGAAACTGGCGATCAAATTTCTCCCTGGATCAATATTCCTTGCTAGTTATCTAGGATAGCCTTGAATGCCCTCTTTATTCAGAAATATATCTAACCCCTTTTTGAAGTTGTCTATCGAATGCGCTGTCACCACCTCCTTTGGTAGAGAATTCCACAGTTTAACCACCCTAACTGTGAAGAACCCTTTTCTTTGTTTAAGGTGAAATCTTTTTTCCTCTAACCTCAACGGATGTCCTCTTGTCAGTTGAAAATCTCTTGCTACAAAAAGTTCACTTGACAAAGCCTTATATTGACCCTGGATGTATTTAAATAACGTAATCATATCTCCTCTTAGACGCCTTTTTTCTAGCGAAAATAAGTTTAATTTTGCTAGTTTTTCTTCATAACTTAGCCCCTCCATTCCCCTTATTAGTTTTGTAGCCCTTCTCTGTACTTTTTCCAGCTCTAAAATGTCTTTTTTGTGAGGTGGTGCCCAAAATTGTATTCCAAATGAGGGCGTACTAGAGATTTGTATAGTGGCAGAATTATATCTTCTTCCCTGGCTTCTATACCCTTCCTAATACATGCTAATATTTTATTTGCCTTTGCAGCCGCTGCTTGGCTTTGAGCGCTGTTACCTAGGTGGTTGTCCACTAGTACTCCCAAATCCCTTTCAATATCTGATACCCCTAGATTTGCTCCATTAAGATTATAGATTGCTTGGCTATTGTTCCTTCCCAAATGCATAACCTTACATTTATTTGTATTAAATCTCATCTGCCATTTAGCCGCCCATTTCTCTAATTTATGCAAATCCTTTTGTAGGGAAAGTACATCATTATCTGATTTTATTACCTTGCACAACTTAGTGTCATCAGCAAAAATGGAGACACTACATTCGAGTCCTACTTCAATGTCATTAATAAATATGTTAAAAAGGAGAGGACACAATAAATGCTATCTCTATAAAGAAACCCTAATTGTAAGCTAAAATGAAATAATTAAGACCACTTACCTTTGCAGATGTCCCTTCAGATCAGCAACCTAAGGTAAAAAAGATTAAAAAATTACTACAATACGTTTACATAAGATAAATAAACATAGTACATATTCTAAATATTCTACTCACCTTTCCAGCATGCTCCCGTCCTACTTCTTTTCTTCTTCTCCGGCGCGGCCCCTGTTAAAAAAAACATAACATTAGTACACATACTGTGATGGAGTGCCATTAGGGGTCACAAGAGAGCTCTATAAAACTTCTCCCCTGAGAATGGAAAGAGTTAAATCCAGACAGTTATCAGAGGCTAAATGGAAACCCAGCTGGATACTGCCTTTAAAAGCAGCAGAGAGATGGGTGGAGTTTCTCTCACTTAGGCTTGGGCCTAAGAGCTGTGAGCTGTGTGTGAAAGCCCTGGACAGCTCAGCTGCGGGGATCCTAAGAGCTGGGATTTGTGCTGGAGCGAGACAGTCAGGAAGGCTGCGGAGTTCCAGAGTTTGCGCACAGAGAAGACTTCTGTGGTATTGGAGATATTCCACAGAGAGAGGATTATCTAAAGACCCCATCCCTGGGAAGCCGAACGCAACAAGGGATAAAAAGGTTGGTGACAAATACACGTTTTCACCATATGAGGAAAAGACGTACAAAGGCCCCAGGGAAAAGAGTGCGTGCAGAGAAAGTAATAGTCCCTCATCCCAAGAGGGTGACAAGGGTCCCTGGGGTGAAGCAAGGGAGAGAAAGGGTGGGCCCTATGCTTCACCCACTATTGGCAGAAGCCGTGGAGGAAAAGACATTAAAAGACTGTTTTGTTTCCTAGCCACAAGCTGGAATTCTCACTCTCAAATAAGAGACTGTTTGTTCCCTGGCCACAAGGTGGCGATACAACTCAAATAAGAGACTGTTTGTTCCCTGGCCACAAGGTGGCGATACAACTCAAACAAGAGACTGTTTGTTCCCTGGCCACAAGGTGGCACTCTCCGGAGCCAGAGAAGCTGGCCGGATATAGTCAGGGCGTTCCTGAGTATAGTAAGCACGTTTATGCAGGATTTATTTTATTTGCTGAAGATAAGCACTGTTTTTGTTCTGTTTTTGTGCTGACCAATAAATAGCAGTAAAACTCTGTCAAGCCTGCTGTGTCTTCCTCCCTGTATAAAAAAAGATAAGAAAGTGCAGGACGCAAACCCCGCCAGAAGGGGGCGCCCTGCTACAATACATAAACATAAAACAAAGTAAAAAAAACATCATATACATTGTACTTACCTCCCTGCGATGTCCCCAGCCTCCTCCTCTTCTGCCCCGGATGGGCCCTGGAACAATCCGCACGGTAAGCGAAAAAATAGAAAAAAAAAAATAACAGAGATCCTCACTTGCATATGTCCCCGACACTAATGAGCCTCCTACAGAGTTTTCTCGAAGAAAATTGGCACTGGCTGCTTCTGATTGGCTGAAAACGCTATCTATCAAATTCAGCCAATCAGAAGACACCAATTGTGAGCCAATGAGAAAGGCATACTCCCCAAAATTCCACTCTGATTAGATAACGCACCTGTCAATCTTTATTTCAACCAATCAGAAGGCTTTATTGCCATCAGCTAATCACAATGGGATACACCCCCACTGGGTGATTGGCTGAAGACATCTGCGCCTTCTCATTGGCTGTAATACTGATTTACATTGACAACAGCCAATGAGAAGGTGCAAATGTCTTCAGCCAATCAGTATGTGGGGGTGTATCCCATTGTGATTGGCTGAAGGCACCTGCGCCTTGTGATTGGTTTAAATAAAGATTGACAGGTGCATTATCCAATCAGAGTGGGATTTTACGGTGTATCCCTTTCTGATTGGCTCACACATTGGGTCCTGATTGGGTGAATTTGATAGACAGCGTTTTCAACCAATCAGAAGGCGCCGTTGCCTTTTTTCTTCCGGAAAAGGCTCCGGGAGGCTCATTACCGTCGGGGAGGTCCGCAAGTGAGGATCTCCGTTATTTTTTTATTTACTTTTTTAGAGTGCGGTTCCAGGTCGGGGCAGAAGAGGAGGAGGCCGGATACATCGCTGGGAGATAATTACAATGTATATTATGTTTATTTTATTTTGTTTTATGTTTATATGTATGTATACTAAGGTTATGCATTTTTTTTTTACAGGGGCCGCACTGGAGAAGAAGAAAAGAAGAAGGACGGGGGCATGCTGGAAAGGTGAGTAGAATATTTAGAATGTTTATAATGTTTATTTATTTTCTGTAAATGTGTTGCACTAATTTTTTTTATTTTTTTCCCTAGGTGGCTGATCTGAAAGGACATCTGCAAAGGTAAGTGGTCTTAATTATTTTATTTTAGCGTAGAATTAGATTATTTTATATAGAGATAGCATTTATTGTATGTTAGATTGTGGTATTTATTTAGATAGATTGGGGGATGTATATTAGATAGATAGGATATATTTTAGATAGATAGTATTTATTGTACATTAGATAGATTGGGTGATGTATATTAGATAGATACGATGTATTGTATATTAGATAGGGTGTATTGTATTGTATTTCATTTTATTTGTATTGTATGCATTGTATTGTATGTATTATATGTATTTCCTTTTCAGGTGTGTAATTGTTTTGTTTTTTTCTGTAGTGGGGGTTTGTAATGTATTTTTTTTATTTTCTGTAATGTTCCTTTTTTTATTTTTTGTGACTAAGGTTTTTTTATTTTCTGTAATGTCGATTTTTTATTTTTGGTGACTTTAGTTTTTTTGTTTTCTGTAATTAGAGTGGTGGGGGGTTATTAGAGGTAGGTAGGTAGTGTAGGTAGTGTAGGTGTTAATAGGTTAGTGTTGAGGGTGTTTAGTTGATATTTAATGTTTTATTGGGGGGTATAGCGTAGTGTAGTGTTTATATTTAGTGTCATGATGGTCCTTGAGGACCGTCATGGCACTTATGTGGTTAATGCTGGGTTGTAACAGGCCCATAATGGTCATAATATACCCTTATGGGACTGATGGGGTTAAATAGAGGCTTATGAGGGTCTGTATTGACCCCCATGAGTGACAGGGTTAATTATGGGTTTATGGGGGTCTGTATTGACCCCCATGAGTGACAGGGATTATTAGTGTTTTATGGGGGTCTGTATTGACCCCCATAAGTGAGGGGGTTAATTAAGTGCTTACTGGGGTCTGTATTGACCCCCATGAGTGACAGGGTTAATTAGAAGCTTATGGTAGTCTATATTGACCCCCATGAGTGACAGGGTTAATTAAGTGCTTATGGGGGGCTGTATTGCCCCTCATGAGTGACAGGGTTAATTATATGTATTATGGGGGTCTGTATTGACCCCCATAAGTGACCTCGTTAATTAGGGGTTTATGCAGATCTGTATGGACCACCATGAGTGAGGGGGTTAATTAAGTGCTTATGGGGGTTGTTATTGACCCCCATGAGTGACAGGGTTAATAAAGGGCATATGGGGGGTTGTATTGATCCCCATGAGTGACAGGGTTAATTTAGTGATTATGGGGGTCTGTATTGACCCCCATGAGTGACAGGGTAAATTAGGGGTCTATGGGGGTCTGTTTTGACCCCCATGAGTGAGGGGGATAATTAAGTGCTTATGGGCGTCTGTATTGACCCCCATGAGTGAAAGGGTTAATGAAGGGCTTAAGGGGGTCTATATTGACCCCCATGAGTGACAGGGTTTATTAAGGGTTTATGGGGGTCTTTATTGAGTGAGAGGGTTAATTATGGGTTTATGGGGGTCTGTAGTGAGCCCCATGAGTGACAGGGTTAATTAGGGGTTTATGGTGGTCTGGGTTGACCCCCATGAGTGACAGGGTTAATTAGGGGTTTATGGGGGTCTGTATGGACCCCCATGAGTGAGGGGGTTAATTAAGTGCTTATGGGGGTCGTTATTGACCCCCATGAGTGACAGGGTTAATAAAGGGCATATGGGGGTCTGTATTGACCCCCATGAGTGACAGGGTTAATTAAGAGCTTATGGGGATCTGTATTGACGCCCATAAGTGACAGGTTTAATTAGGGGTCTATGGGAGTCTGTATTGACCCCCATGAGTGAGGGGGATAATTAAGTGCTTATGGGGGTCTGTATTGACCCCCATGAGTGAAAGGGTTAATGAAGTGCCTATGGGGGGCTGTATTGACCCTCATGAGTGACAGGGTTTAGTAAGTGTTTATGGGGGTCTGTATTGACCCACATGAGTTCCAGGGTTATTCATAGGTTTATGGGGGTCTTTATTAACCCCCATGAGTGACAGGGTTAATTATGGGTTTATTGGGGTCTGTATTGACCCCATGAGTGACAGGGTTCATTATATGTATTATGGGTGTCTGTATTGACCCCCATGAGCGACCGGGTTAATTAGGGGTTTATAGGGGGTCTGTATGGACCCCCATGAGTGAGGGGGTTACTTAAGTGCTTATGGGAGTCGTTATTGACCCCCATGAGTGACAGGGTTAATGACGGGCTTATGGGGGTTTGTATTGACCCCCAGGAGTTACAGGGTTAATTAAGGGCTTATGGGGGTCTGGATTGACCTTCATGAGTGACAAGGTTAATTAGGTGCTTATGGGAGGCTGAATTGACCCTCATGAGTGACGGTGTTAATTAAGGGTTTATGAGGGTCTGTATTGACCTTCATGAGTGCCAGGGTTATTTGTGGGTTTATGGGGTCTTTATTGACCCCCATGAGTGACAGGATTAATTATGGGTTTATGGGGGTCTGTAGTGACCCCCATGAGTGACAGGGTTAATGAAGGGCTTATGGGGGTTTGTATTAACCCCCATGAGTGACAGGGTTAATTAAGGGCTTATGTGGGTCTGTATTGACCCCCATGAGTGACATGGTTAATTAAGGGCTTATGGGGGTCTATATTGACCCCCATGAGTGACAGGGTTTATAATATATATTATGGGGGTCTGAATTGACCCCCATGAGTGACATGGTTTATTAGTTGTTTATGGGGGTTGTTATTGACCCCCATGAGTGACAGGGTTAATGAAGGGCTTATGGGGGTTTGTATTAACCCCCATGAGTGACAGGGTTAATAAAGGGCTTATGGGGGTCTTTATTGACCACCATGAGTGACAGTGTTAATTAATTGCTTATGGGGCTGTATTGACCCTCATGAGTGAAAGGGTTTTTTAGTGGTTGATGGGGCTCTGTATAAAGCCACATGTGTTATAGGGTATTTTTTTTTATTACGGGTCCTTTAAGGACCTTTACGGTCCTTTAAGGACCCGTAACGCGGGAATTTTGGGGTTAATGCGGGTTTCCGAGCTTATCTCGGATCCCTTCTTGGGTAGGTTGTACATAGCTGGGCGGTCCGGGGTCTTGGAGCCTCCTTTTCGTTTTTTTCGGAGGCCATTTTTTCTCTCGCTTAGGGGATTTTTGTGTGTCTGAACTCGGGAAATTGGGCTTAAATTTAGTTGTAACTTCACTTGCAGAGGTCCTGGGTGCCCCCCTTGTCATGGGTAAGCTTTTTATGTATTTTTGGGGGGTATTTATTGTGTTTTGACTGTTTTTAGGTGTGCGCGGTTCGGCCATTAAGGTTGTATTTTTGCGGCGCTCATCGCAATGCTGGCAAAGCATGATGACTATTCGTAGTTTGACAACTATTATATGTGATGAGGCTGTTGTTATTCACCTTGTCCAGCCACAGTGCTCCTGTACATATAACAACATCCATTTTTTAACTCTACTAAACTTAAAAACCTGTTCAAGTAGTCTGAATCTGTGTTTTCTTAGATGCTGCATCCTTCATAATACAACCAGAAATCATTCTTATTATTGTTAAGAAAAACATTAATACACAATCACAGGCTTTATTGGATACCCACTGAATCTAATAATTATCGTTGTCGCAGGTATTAATCATTTAGCATCACCTGATTATTTGCTAGAAGAAAGAGGAGTAAAAAAGATATAGCTAGAAACAGACAGTACAATTTCGATTTTTGTGTGGGTGCAGTGCGTAACAAAATAGGTATTTTCAGAGATTGGTTTGAAAAATTGTTTTATACATAATGCAAGATAATAACCGCAATAAAATACAATTTGCTCTTCATTTGCAGATGGAAAACTTTTGCCAATATGTATATAGTTATGCAGCCCATAGAGACAAAGAAATAATACATTGAACTTGATGGAAAAGCTGTGAAAACAGCACATTTATTCCTGCAGTAAAGGAAGATAATCTTTCCCCTAGATATACTTCTAGAGGTATTGAGAGTTTTGCTGAAGGTTGTAGAATCTATTTCCTATGAGGGAATTTTTTCAACTATGCAAGCTCATAAGAAAGCTATAAAAATGCGTTTTGTATCTTACAAGTAACTAAAACCAAGATCATCAAGTAGTGCTGTTTCTGTCGTTGGTTGCAAAAAAATATCTTTGAATAAAAGTTTAAATTAGGTAGTTTGGATAGTGAGGATTAACGGCATATATAGCCGGGCCAAGAAATGGTAAAAAGTATACTAACTGAAATATAGAATAGAATGTGACATTAAATAATAGATTTTTTCCAATTAAATAATGTTAGCTGGGCACTTTGAAGGGATATGCCAGTTAATCAGAAAGTTTACTTGATCATTAAAACAATAACAATTGTCTTACAAGTTTTGTGCATAAAAAAAAAAAAAAAAGTTAAGTTTTGTACATTCTAATATTTATTAGTAAAATGTTAATTTAATCATACTTTGAGTTAGGAATTAGTGCAGATCCTTTGAATGGTGTGACATAGTTATCCAAGGATTGTATGTGAGCCACAGACTCTGCTAATATAATTTTATCCAGTAGGACTGCAAGGATTCCTGCAGGACTCAAAGGCAGTTTAAAAACAGATTAAAAACCTGAAGGGTCAAATCAATAATTGGGTTAGAAAGCCTAGTTTCAGACAAGAAATCGTGAATCTGAAAAATGTCCACTACGAAATATCCAGATAATAAGTCATGTTACTATAAAGGTTTATAGTAAAGAATAATATACATAAATAAATCAATATCTTTGGTCCCTTACACAGAATTAAACGTATCACTAATTAAAAAATATGAAAATGTATTGAAAGAATGAAAAACAATGCTGCAGTATCAAGGAAATCAAAACAAATTAATAACTGATATCGCCTTTATCTAATATATAGATTCCTTGAAACCTTTAACTATGGTGTTGTTTTTCATACTTGCAATACATATTCCTATTTTATTATTAGTGAGTAGTGATGTCCCGAACAGTTCGCCGGAGAACTATTCGCGGCGATTTCCGCATGTTCGCAGCGAACAGGGGGACCATATGCGTTTTTCGGTCCGCCCCCTATTCTTTATCATTGAGGAAACTTTGACCCTGCACCTTACAGTCAGCAGACACACTCCAGCCAATCAGCAGCATACACTCCCTTCCAGAGCCTTCCATCTGTATGACAACTTCCATTTTAGAATCATTCTGTAGCTGCATTCGTGGAGAGAGGAGATATATTCTACCTGCTCTTTATTTAATAGGGAAATAGATAGCCAGGCTGTGTATTTAGCTTTAACTACACAGCTGAAGAACTCCTTTGATATCTGCTCCAAGGACAGCAAGCCCAAAAGCCCCTTTTAGGGCTAGAACATAATTTATTTTATTTAATATTTTTTTCTGCTGATTTAATAGGGAAATAGATAGCCAGGCTATGTATTTAGCTTTAACTACACACCTGAAGGACTACTTTGATATCTGCTGCAAGGACAGCAAGCCCAAAAGCCCCTTTTAGGGCTAGAACATAATTTATTTTATTTTAATATTTTTTTCTGCTGATTTAATAGGGAAATAGATAGCCAGGCTATGTATTTAGCTTTAACTACACACCTGAAGGACTACTTTGATATCTGCTGCAAGGAGAGCAAACCAGAAAGCCGTTTTTATTTTATCTTAATACTTTTTTCTGTGTAATCTAATTGCATATGCCAGCCTGCTAGCGTGTGTGTGAGGCCTATTGCATCTAGTCTGCCAACTTTTGCCAGTGCGCAGTGACACTCATATCTAGTGCCACAGTAGTGTGCAGTGAAATAAAACAACCCTTTTTTTACTGTAATCGATTGAATATCAGTAGCCTGCCTAAAGGCGTGTGTGTGAGGCCTATTGCATCTAGTCTGCCAACTTTTACCAGTGCACAGTGACACTCATATCTAGTGCAACCGTAGTGTGCAGTGAAATAAAACAACCATTTTTTTACAGTAATCGATTGAATATCAGTAGCCTGCCTAAAGGCGTGTGTGTGAGGCCTATTGCATCTAGTCTGCCAACTTTTGCCAGTGCGCAGTGACTCTCATATCTAGTGCTACCGTAGTGTGCAGTGTAATCAAACAACCCTTTTTTTACTGTAATCGAATGAATATCAGTAGCCTTCCTAAAGGCGAGTGTGAGGCCTATTGCATCTAGTCTGCCAACTTTTGCCAGTGTGCAGTGACACTCATATCTAGTGCAACCGTAGTGTGCAGTGAAATCAAACAACCCTTTTTTTACTGTAATCGAATGAATATCAGTAGCCTTCCTAAAGGCGAGTGTGAGGCCTATTGCATCTAGTCTGCCAACTTTTGCCAGTGTGCAGTGACACTCATATCTAGTGCAACCGTAGTGTGCAGTGAAATAAAACAACCCTTTTTTTACTGTAATTGATTGAATATCAGTAGCCTGCCTAAAGGCTTGTGTGTGAGGCCTATTGCATCTAGTCTGCCAACTTTTGCCAGTGCGCAGTGACACTCATATCTAGTACAACTAGTACAACCGTGGTGTGCAGTGAAATCAAACAACCCTTTTTTTTACTGTAATCGATTAATTATCAGTAGCCTGCCTAAAGGCGTGTGTGTGAGGCCTATTGCATCTAGTCTGCCAACTTTTGCCAGTGCGCAGTGACACTCATATCTAGTGCAACCGTAGTGTGCAGTGAAATCAAACAACCCTTTTTTTACTGTAATCGATTGAATATCAGTAGCCTGCCTACAGGCGTTTGTGTGAGGCCAATTGCATCTAGTCTGCCAACTTTTGCCAGTGCGCAGTGACACTCATATCTGGTGTCACAGTAGCTTGCACGCATAGTACCACTAATCGTAAAAAAAATGACAGGCAGAGGCAGGCCACCCCGTAGGGGCCATCGTGGTCGTGGTGCTGTGATTCCCTTTGGCCCTAGAATAATGCCCAGTTTTCAGAGGCAACATACCCTGAACTTGAACAGTTCTGAGGACATGGTTGACTGGCTAACACAGGACACCCATACTCCTCCAGCTTAGCTTCGGGCACCTCTCCAGTTACCACTCGCCCGCCTGCCGCCACCACCAACACTAGCACCACAGCCGGTTCACTTGATCCGTCAGCAGAGTTATTTACACATCCGTTGGAAGAAATGAGTGTTGCAGAAACATTAGTGCCAGAGGATGTAGATAACAGGGATATGTCCCAGTCAGGCAGCATTACACACATGGACGTACGGTCTGATGATGATGATGATGTTGTACGCTGTGCTGCTTCCTTTGTTGAGTTGTCAGATACAAGTGAAGCGGTTGATGATGATGATGCATCCGTGGATGTCACGTGGGTGCCGGCTATAAGAGAAGAAGAAAAGGAGGTAAGTTCAGATGGGGAGACAGAGAGGAGGAGGAGACGAGTTGGAAGCAGCGGGAGGTCGTCGAAAGTAGCTAGTGGCACAGTCAGACAGCATGCATCAGCACCCGGGGTCAGCCAGACAGCACGCCAGTCAATGCATGCTTTTGCCACCACCAGAATGCCGTCATTGCAGAGCTCAGCAGTGTGGCAATTTTTTCGTGTGTCTGCCTGTGACAACAGTGATGCCATTTGCAACCTGTGAGAAAAGAAACTGAGTCGTGGAAAGTCCAACACCCACCTAGGTACAACTTCTTTGCGAAGGCACATGATGTCACATCACAAATGCCTATGGGATCAACACATCAGTACAAGTAGCACACAAAGTCAAAGCCGTCATCCTCCTCCTGGTCCAGCATCTTCAGCCACGTCAACCACTGCTGCCCTGCTTGCCCCCTTTCAACCATCCGCCACTCCGTATCTCGCCCTGAGCAGTCCCTGCTCATCTGCCCACAGTCAGGTGTCTGTCAAGGACATGTTTGAGCGTAAGAAGCCAATGTCACAAAGTCACCCCCTTGCCCGGCAACTGACAGCTGGCTTGTCTGAACTCTTAGCCCGCCAGCTTTTACCATACAAGCTGGTGGAGTCTGAGGCGTTCAAAAAAATTGTAGCTATTGGGACACCACAGTGGAAGGTACCCGGACGAAATTTATTTGCAGAAAAGGCAATCCCCAACCTGTACTCGATTGTGCAAAAGGAAGTAATGGCATCTCTGGCACACAGTGTTGGGGCAAGGGTCCCTCTGACCACGGATACCTGGTCTGCAAAGCATGGTCAGGGCAGGTATATCACCTACACTGCGCATTGGGTAAACCTGGTGACGGCTGCCAAGCATGGAATACGTGGCTCTGCAGAGCAGTTGGTGACACCACCACGACTTGCAGGCAGGCTTCCTGACACCTCCTCTACTCCTCCTACTCCATCCTATTCCATAACCTCCTCGGCTGTGTCCTCTTCTGCTGCTGCTATGTCTTGCTCCACATCAACGGCACCCCCCCAACTCCACAGGTACTATTCCACATCCCGGATACGGCAGTGTCACGCCGTCTTGGGGTTGACTTCCCTGAAAGCAGAGAGTCACACCGGACCAGCACTCCTGTCCGCCCTGAACGCACAGGTGGATCAGTGGCTGACTCCGCACCGCACCAACATTTATTCCTGCAGTAAAGGAAGATAATCTTTCCCCTAGATATACTTCTAGAGGTATTGAGAGTTTTGCTGAAGGTTGTAGAATCTATTTCCTATGAGGGAATTTTTTCAACTATGCAAGCTCATAAGAAAGCTATAAAAATGCGTTTTGTATCTTACAAGTAACTAAAACCAAGATCATCAAGTACTGCTGTTTCTGTCGTTGGTTGCAAAAAAATATCTTTGAATACATTTTAAATTAGGTAGTTTGGATAGTGAGGATTAACGGCACATATAGCCGGGCCAAGAAATGGTAAAAAGTATACTAACTGAAATATAGAATAGAATGTGACATTAAATAATAGATTTTTTCCAATTAAATAATGATGGCTGGGCACTTTGAAGGGATATGCCAGTTAATCAGAAAGTTTACTTGATCATTAAAACAATAACAATTGTCTTACAAGTTTTGTTCCTTAAAAAAAAAAAAAAAAAAGTTAAGTTTTGTACATTCTAATATTTATTAGTAAAATGTTAATTTAATCATACTTTGAGTTAGGAATTAGTGCAGATCCTTTTAATGGTGTGACATAGTTATCCAAGGATTGTATGTGAGCCACAGACTCTGCAAGTATCATTTTATCCAGTAGGACTGCAAGGATTCCTGCAGGACTCAAAGGCAGTTTAAAAACAGTTTAAAAACCTGAAGGGTCAAATCAATAATTGGGTTAGAAAGCCTAGTTTCAGACAAGAAATCGTGAATCTGAAAAATGTCCACTACGAAATATCCAGGAAAAACTGGCTTTTGAAAATCCAAAGCACAGACAGAACCAAATAAGTCAAGTCACTATAAAGGTTTATAGTAAAGAATAATATACATAAATAAATCAATATCTTTGGTCCCTTACACAGAATTAAACATATCACTAATTAAAAAATATGAAAATGTATTGAAAGAATGAAAAACAATGCTGCAGTGTCAAGGAAATCAAAACAAATTAATAACTGATATCGCCTATATCTAATATGAAGATACCTTGAAACCTTTAACTATGGTGTTGTTTTTCATACTTGCAATACATATCCCTATTTTATTATTAGTGAGTAGTGATGTCCCGAACAGTTCGCCGGAGAACTATTCACGGCGATTTCCGCATGATCGCAGCGAACAGGGGGACCATATGCGCTTTTCGGTCCGCCCCCTATTCTTTATCATTGAGGAAACTTTGACCCTGCACCTTACAGTCAGCAGACACACTCCAGCCAATCAGCAGCATACACTCCCTTCCAGAGCCTTCCATCTGTATGACAACTTCCATTTTAGAATCATTCTGTAGCTGCATTCGTGGAGAGAGGAGATATATTCTACCTGCTTTTTATTTAATAGGGAAATAGATAGCCAGGCTGTGTATTTAGCTTTAACTACACACCTGAAGAACTCCTTTGATATCTGCTGCAAGGACAGCAATCCAAAAAGCCCCTTTTAGGGCTAGAACATCATTTATTTTATTTTATTATTTTTTTCTGCTGATTTAATAGGGAAATAGATAGCCAGGCTGTGTATTTAGCTTTAACTACACACCTGAAGGACTACTTTGATATCTGCTGCAAGTAGAGCAAACCAGAAAGCCCTTTTTATTTTATCTTATTACTTTTTTCTGTGTAATCTAATTGCATATGCCAGCCTGCTAGCGTGTGTGTGAGGCCTATTGCATCTAGACTGCCAACTTTTGCCAGTGCGCAGTGACAATCATATCTAGTGCAACCGTAGTCTGCAGTGAAATCAAACAACCCTTTTTTTACTGTAATCGATTGAATATCAGTAGCCTGCCTAAAGGCGTGTGTGTGAGGCCTATTGCATCTAGTCTGCCAACTTTTGCCAGTGTGCAGTGACACTCATATCAGTGCAACCGTAGTGTGCAGTGAAATAAAACAACCCTTTTTTTACTGTAATTGATTGAATATCAGTAGCCTGCCTAAAGGCTTGTGTGTGAGGCCTATTGCATCTAGTCTGCCAACTTTTGCCAGTGCACAGTGACACTCATATCTAGTGCGACCATAGTGTGCAGTGAAATCAATCAACCTTTTTTTTACTGTAATCAATTGAATATCAGTAGCCTGCCTAAAGGCGTGTGTGTGAGGCCTATTGCATCTAGTCTGCCAACTTTTGCCAGTGCGCAGTGACACTCATATCTAGTACAACTAGTACAACCGTGGTGTGCAGTGAAATCAAACAACCCTTTTTTTTACTGTAATCGATTGAATATCAGTAGCCTGCCTAAAGGCGAGTGTGAGGCCTATTGCATCTAGTCTGCCAACTTTTGCCAGTGCGCAGTGACACTCATATCTAGTGCAACCGTAGTGTGCAGTGAAATAAAACAACCCTTTTTTTACTGTAATCGATTGAATATCAGTAGCCTGCCTACAGGCGTTTGTGTGAGGCCAATAGTCTGCCAACTTTTGCCAGTGCGCAGTGACACTCATATCTGCTCTCACAGTAGCTTGCACGCATAGTACCACTAATCGTAAAAAACAAATGACAGGCAGAGGCAGGCCACCCCGCAGGGGCCATCGTGGTGCTGTGATTCCCTTTGGCCCTAGAATAATGCCCAGTTTTCAGAGGCAACGTACCCTGAACTTGAACAGTTCTGAGGACATGGTTGAATGGCTAACACAAGACACCCATCCTCCTCCAGCTTAGCTTCGGGCACCTCTCCAGTTACCACTCACCCGCCTGCCGCCACCACCAACACTAGCACCACAGCCGCTTCACTTGATCCGTCAGCAGAGTTATTTACACATCCGTTGGAAGAAATGAGTGATGCAGAAACATTAGTGCCAGAGGATGTAGATAACAGGGATATGTCCCAGTCAAGCAGCATTACACACATGGACGTACGGTCTGATGATGATGATGATGTTGTACCCTGTGCTGCTTCCTTTGTTTAGTTGTCAGATACAAGTGAAGCGGTTGATGATGATGATGATGCATCCGAGGATGTTACGTGGGTGCCCGCTATAAGAGAAGAAGAACAGGAGGTAAGTTCAGATGGGGAGACAGAGAGGAGGAGGAGGAGACGAGTTGGAAGCAGCGGGAGGTCGTCGAAAGTAGCTAGTGGCACAGTCAGACAGCATGCATCAGCACCCGGGGTCAGCCAGACAGCACGCCAGTCAACGCATGCTTTTGCCACCACCAGAATGCCGTCATTGCAGAGCTCAGCAGTGTGGCAATTTTTTAGTATGTCTGCCTGTGACAACAGTGATGCCATTTGCAACCTGTGAGAAAAGAAACTGAGTCGTGGAAAGTCCAACACCCACCTAGGTACAACTTCTTTGCGAAGGCACATGATGTCACATCACAAATGCCTATGGGATCAACACATCAGTACAAGTAGCACACAAAGTCAAAGCCGCCATCCTCCTCCTGGTCCAGCATCTTCAGCCACGTCAACCACTGCTGCCCTGCTTGCCCCCTTTCAACCATCCGCCACTCCGTATCTCGCCCTGAGCAGTCCCTGCTCATCTGCCCACAGTCAGGTGTCTGTCAAGGACATGTTTGAGCGTAAGAAGCCAATGTCACAAAGTTACCCCCTTGCCCGGCAACTGACAGCTGGCTTGTCTGAACTCTTAGCCCGCCAGCTCTTACCATACAAGCTGGTGGAGTCTGAGGCGTTCAAAAAATTTGTAGCTATTGGGACACCACAGTGGAAGGTACCCGGACGAAATTTCTTTGCAGAAAAGGCAATCCCCAACCTGTACTCGATTGTGCAAAAGGAAGTAATGGCATCTCTGGCACACAGTGTTGGGGCAAGGGTCCCTCTGACCACGGATACCTGGTCTGCAAAGCATGGTCAGGGCAGGTATATCACCTACACTGCGCATTGGGTAAACCTGGTAACGGCTGCCAAGCATGGAATACGTGGCTCTGCAGAGGAGTTGATGACACCACCACGACTTGCAGGCAGGCCTGCTGCCACCTCCTCTAATCCTCCTACTCCATCCTCTTCCATAACCTCCTCGGCTGAGTCCTCTTCTGCTGCTGCTATGTCTTGCTCCACATCAACGGCACCCGCCCAACTCCACAGGTACTATTCCACATCCCAGATACGGCAGTGTCACGCCGTCTTGGGGTTGACTTCCCTGAAAGCAGAGCGTCACACCGGACCAGCACTCCTGTCCGCCCTGAACACACAGGTGGATCATTGGCTGACTCCGCACCAACTGGAGATCGGCAAACTGGTTTGTGACAACGGAAGAAATTTGTTGGCAGCATTAAATTTGGGCAAGTTGACACATGTGCCGTGCATGGCACATGTGTGTAATCTGATTGTACAACGCTTTGTGCATAAGCACCCAGGCTTACAGGGCGTCCTGAAGCAGGCCAGGAAGGTGTGTGCCCAATTCAGGCGTGCCTACACGGCCATGGCGCACTTTACAGATATCCAGCGGCGAAACAACATGTCAGCGAGGCGCTTGATTTTAGACAGCCCGACACGTTGTAATTCAACACTCCTAATGTTCGACCACCTGCTCCATAAAGAAAAGGCCATTAACGAGTATTTGTATGACCGGGGTGCTTGGACAGCCTCTGCGCAGCTGGGTATTTTTTTGCCACGTTACTGGACGCTCATGCGCAATGCCTGTAGGCTTATGCGTCCTTTTGAGGAGGTAACAAACCTGGTCAGTCGCACCCAGGGCACCATCAGCGACATCATACCATTTGTTTTCTTCCTGGAGCGTGCTCTGCGAAGAGTGCTGGATCAGGCCGTAGATGAGCTTGAAGAGGAAGAGGAAGAGTTGTGGTCACCATCACCGCCAGAAACAGCATTGTCAGCATCACTTGCTGGACCTGCGGCAACGCTGGAAGAGGATTGTGAGGAAGAGGAGTCAGAGGAGGAATGTGGCTTTGAGGAGGAGGAGAAAGACCAACCACAACAGGCATCCTAGGGTGCTCGTTGTCACCTATCTGGTACCAGTGGTGTTGTACGTGGCTGAGGGTAAGAACATACCTTCAGTGAGATCACTGAGGACGAGGAACGGGACATGACTAGCTCGGCATCCAACCTTGTGCAAATGGGGTCTTTCATGCTGTCGTGCCTGTTGAGGGAACCTCGTATAAAAAGGATGAAGGAGAATGACCTGTACTGGGTGTCCCTGCTACTAGACCCCCGTTATAACCAGAAAGTGCCTGAAATGTTACCGAATTACCACAATTCGGAAAGGATGCAGCATTACCAAAATAAATTAAAAAGTATGCTTTACACAGCGTTTAAGGGTGATGTCACAGCACAAAGGCAATCTATCAGCGAAAGAGGTGTACATAATCCTCCTCCTCCCACGACCACGCCGACAAGGAGAGGACGCTTTACAGACGTGTTGTTGATGGAGGACATGCATCGCCACAGCCCTTCGGGGTCCATCTACAGAGAACGACTCGACCGTCAGGTAACAGACTACCTCGCCATAACTACAGATATCGACACTATGAGGAGCGATGAACCCCTTGACTACTGGGTGTGCATGCTTGCCCTGTGGCCTGAGCTATCCCAATTTGCGATAGAACTTCTGTCCTGCCCCGCTTCAAGTGTCCTGTCAGAAAGGACCTTCAGTGCAGCAGGAGGTTTTGTCACTGTTAAGCGAAGTCGCCTAGGTCAAAAAAGTCTAGATTACCTCACCTTTATTAAGATGAATGAGGGATGGATCCCGAAGGGACTGACAGTGTGCGATACATTCGATTAAAAAAGGCCTGATAGATAAGCTTCCTTGAGCTAATAATGGTCCACATGCTGCTGTATTTTATCCCTAAATGCCGGATGACTTGCGTGACTTATCCGCCACCAACTAGGGTTTAAGACACAATGTTTTAGGGCACTTTCTGCCTGGCAAACTAACATCAATTTTTCTTAATTTTTGCATTTAAATTATTTTATTTTAGAAGGCGTACAGCATGTAATGAAAAATAAAGCATTTTTGAAATGTCTTGCATAACAGTTGTGCAAAAATAAATATTTACAATAGAGACATTTTGTGAAAGTTAGCTGGCTATTCCTTCTTATTTTTACTTTTTAGGTTAATAATTTTTCTTATTTTCTACTGTGATTGCACTTTAAGAGATACCTAAAACATGGTAAAACAGACAATAGTAAAGAGTATATCTGCAGGAAACACCAAAGTACTATTAGCTATCATCCCTCCAGCAGTATTAGCTTATTATTTACAATATCTAACCTGGGCAATCACCCTTGGGTTACCCTAGGGCAGGCTTCAGTAAGCTACCTCTCCTTTCCTGGGATGATTTTGCCGCCGGTTGCTTCTGAAGGGTCTCCAGGGCTCCCCCACTCTGGTCCTTCCCCCAGTGTCGCTTCAACCAATAACAAATGTTTTATATTTGTAAAGCGACCCAATGATCCCCCATGATAGAGGTTTAGCTTTACAAATTTTGGAGAACCAATTTAAGACCGGTGTCCCCTGTTTCTGTGTCAGGAAATGTGTGCAATGCCTCAGCCTACAGTAATTGTAATGTTCTGACAGCGGTAGCTTACGCTTGTCCCTCAGTTCCTCATAGGTGAGCATCTGGCCCTTTACTAACCAGTCTCCCAGTCTATCTAGTTTCCTTCACCTTCACCACTGTTGTGATGTTGTGCTCATGTGTTTCGGGGCCTGAGGGTGGTCAAGAATTGGGGTCATTTGGGTGGATCCAGGGAACAAACCTGTGTGTTTCTTGGCCCATTTCCAGTATGATAGTGAGTGTCTGATTAGGGGGTTTGGTGAGTTTTTAAGGCTCTGAGGGAATTCTGTTAGCTAAGCCACCTTGTCCCAGGTAAAGGGCCTTAAAGTGTGGTTCTCTAAATACACACAGGCCGGTTGATGACATATAGAATGTTCTATTGGGAGGAAATATAGGTGACGGAACAGGTATTAAACTGATAGGAATGAATAGTACAACTTAATACACCACTCCTATCTTGTGGCACCTTAGATTGCACGTGCAGTGCCCCAAATTCGAAGTAGGAGGTCCAACCAAGCATCTTTTTCCATCTCCCTGTTCCAATAATCCATGCCATATACACGTCCCCTGATAGGTAACGTAACAGGTATTAAACTGATAGGAATGAGTATTACAACTTAATACACCTCTCCTATCTGGTGGCACCTTAGATTGCACGTGCAGTGCCCCAAATTTGAAGTAGGAGGTCCAACCAAGCATCTTTTTCCATCTCGCTGTTCCAAAAATCCATGCCATATGCACGTCCCCTGATAGGTAATGTAACAGGTATTAAACTGATAGGAATGAATATTACAACTTAATACACCTCTCCTATCTGGTGGCACCTTAGATTGCACTTGCAGTGCCCCAAATTCGAAGTAGGAGGTCCAACCAAGCATCTTTTTCCATCTCCCTGTTCCAAAAATCCATGCCATATACACGCCCCCTGATAGGTAACGTAACAGGTATTAAACTGATAGGAATGAGTATTACAACTTAATACACCTCTCCTATCTAGGTGACGTAACAGGGATTAAACCGATAGGAATAGTACTACTTAACAGTACACACCTTATAATAACTCAGACAGAGGCAACGCAGAGAGAGGAGTCTGAAGAAGAGGAGTCAGAGGAGGAAGGTGGCTTTGAGGAGGTGGAAGACCAAACACAGCAGGCCTCTCAGGGGGCATGTTGTCCCCTTTTGGGGACCCTTGGTGGCTGGGTGGAGGAAGAGACCTTCAATGACATCAGTGAGGACAAGGAACGGGACATGGCTAGCTTGGTATCCAACCTTGTGCAAATGGGGAGTTTGCGGTTGTGCAAAGGGACTGTTTGCGGTTGTTTGCGGTGCATTAAACAGGGAGATTGGTCTGTTACTGTGAATCGGGTGTAACCCTTACACTACCTGATCGATACAACATCATACCTGATGTTTTAAAGCATGTTATTCCAAACAATTTAGGAATGATAGGTGATTTATGCCCTTTATGGCTTAAAACCAGACTCTGCATCAACTATGTAATTTTCCGTGGGAGTTTTGCCATGGATCCCCCTCCGGCATGCCACAGTCCAGGTGTTAGTCCCCTTGAAACAACTTTCCCATCACTATTGTGGCCAGAAAGAGTCCCTGTGGGTTTTAAAATTCGCCTGCCCATTGAAGTCTATGGTGGTTCGCCGGGTTCGCCCGTTCGCGAACATTTGATTGAAGTTTGCGTCCGATGTTCGCGAACCGAAAATTTGATGTTTGCGACATCACTATTAGTGAGACATTTATAGTAAAGAAACCACAGCATAAATAGATTCACGAATTGAAGTGACTCTCTTCTCAGACAAAATCGTAAAGCTTAGTGAAATAAAGATATATAAAAAAATAAGCATATTTGAATGGAGCAGTGAATCTCTACCCTACAAATACAGCAACACTGGAGGTACATGGGGAGAAGTGACAATCACTCCACCAGTTCTAACTAACTAGCCTTACACTGTTGTGCAAGGCATGGATTTTCTCAGTTTTGAAGACATCCTTAAAATCAACAAATGGGAAACCCTAGAAAAGCTTGAAGAGAAGCCCAGACTGCACAGAAATCTATCTAGTCATATCGATTTTGACAGTCACCAATTATCTGGACCAAGGAAGGCTTGTAAAGCAAAGAATGAAAGAAGTGTATTGTGATAATACTGCTTTTGAATTGAAAGTATCCATGTATAGCCATACATAATATGTTGGTGCATTAAAAATAAAGGAAATAATAATAAGAAAAGCCAAAAAGGTAGTTACAGAAATAAAGAGAAAAGCTGTTCAGGAGACATTAGCTGACAGGCAGGCTGAGGAAAGAATGGATGCTGACAAAGAAGTCACTATCACTAATATAGTTTCTAAATCGTGCATAATGCTCCAGTGGGAGTGCATGCGCACTTCAGAAACTATTTGTATGGATTTCCGTACATGCTGAAGTGCGCATGCACTGTACCAGCCACACTGCACAAGGAACAGTCGGGGGAAAGAGACAGAGGGGAAAGGGGGAAATAGACACAGGGGAGGTAGGAGGGGGGAAAGAGACACAGTGGGAAAGGGGGAAAGAGACAGATGGGGAACAAGACACAGGGGAGGGAGGAGGGGGAGACACGGGAGGGAGAGGGGGGAAAGATACACAGGGAAGGGATAAGGGAAAGAGACCCATGGAAGGGATAGGGGAAAGAGACACATGGAAGGGAGTAGGGTGAAAGAG
This sequence comes from Discoglossus pictus, assembly GCA_027410445.1. NCBI lineage: Eukaryota > Metazoa > Chordata > Amphibia > Anura > Alytidae > Discoglossus > Discoglossus pictus. The sequence goes on from CM050165.1 coordinate 191,638,017, forward strand.
ACAAAAGGGAGGGACAGGGGGGAAGAGACAAGGGGAGGGAGATAGGGAAGAGACAAACAGGAGGGTGAGTTGAGGGAGAGGGGGAAGAAACACAGGGGAGGGAGAGGGGGAAGAGACATAGGGGAGGGAGAGGGGGAGAGACTCAGTGGAGGGAGAGGTGGAGAGACACAGGGGAGGGATAGGGGGGAATGAAACACAGGGGAGGGAGAGGGGGGAGGAGACACAAGGTAGGGAGAGGGCAAGAAAGAGACATAGGAAGGAAGGGGGGAATAGACACATGTAAGATTATACCATCATTTATGATGGGTAAACAACTAGTGTCTCATAATGATGAAGGAAGAGGAAGATTTGATCTTACAGCAGATTTCCTCTGAAAACAATCATTTTGCACATGATCAAGTTTCTGACAAACTACTTCAGAATGCTCACAGTGCGCTAATAGATGTAAATGGGCAAAAACCCAGAGGCAACTGCTAACTTATCACAATGGTCAGAATTACTGGTTGTACAAATTATGCTGCAAAAATATGAGAAGCGCTTACATTTTATATCAAACCTACCATTTTTCATGATCTTACCCTATGAGTTTTGAGGTGTGTTTAATACGTAGGCTCCATAGACTTCAATGGGGTCATCTGCAGCACTGAGCAAAATTAACTATGTTGTTAGACAGCAATTGAAACACTTTGTTTCAATAAAAAAAGGTCAAGAGGTTTTAAATACTTTGTAAGTGATATCCCTTTGATCCATTGCCTTTGGGGTAACCACTGTATTTTTCGTGCTTTAACAATCAGCTCCAGCCATCAATTGTTTGTCTCCAGGCCCTTCTATGGAAGCCCTGTTATAGGATTATAGTATATAGTTCTATAGGATATAGTTCTATATGTATTTTAAAGAATTCTGTTCTGAGGAGGATTGCCTATGGCTGACTATTATATTAGTACTAGCGACTTGCCAGTCAAAAATGACATCAATAAAATTGTAAGGCTGGGAATGCTGTTCGCCACACAATGAGAGTCTCTGACACTCTTACCTTTTTGTTATCTACGAAGAAATACAACAATTATAGTAAATGTGTTTATTTTTTCAACATGCAACTTGTAGTTCAAGGAATGGTAAACCGTCCTTTTTTTAACAATATTAACCTTTTTAATTGTCAGCTATGCAGGAATGATCTAACAATGGATCAACTTTGTATGAATCAGTATTGTAAACCATTAAATAATGCTTTTTAACATGCAACTTGTAGTTCAACTACTGGTAAACAATTCTTTATTAACAATATTACCATTTTTAATTTTCAGCTATGCAGGAGTAATATAACAATAGATCAACTTTGTATAAATGAGTATTGTAAACCATTACATAATTCTTTGTAACATGCAACTTGTAGCTTAACTACAGGTAAACCACATAGATATTGAATCCAGAGGAAGGCAAACAGAAACCCCCCCAGTGAAACGTATCCAATTGTGTCAAAGGGGAGAAACAAATTAATTCCTTCCTGACCCCATTAACTGGTGATCGGATTACTTCTGGATCAATAATCTCTATTTAATTATAAATGTAATTTTTCCAACAAACGATCATCCTCCTACTACAGTAACCCTTAATTACATACAATGAAACGTTCCACACCTTGTAATATAAAATGTTAACATTTCATACATTAAATTAATGTAATAACATTTAAACTGGAATTTGAATTTGAAATGCAATGTAACTGTTTTGTGAGGCCAATCCTACCAAAAGGCCACTTCCAAGACATTCCAATATTTTACTTTGTCTATGGGATATAACCACTGTTTATTCTTATTTTTTCACTTTTTTAAAATATTTTAGTTATTGAAAATGGCACATAGAGTTTCCTATGTGAAATAGTAGTCCTCTAAAAAGAGTCTGCCAGACATAAAAGTTTGTCCTCTGAGTATAAACCACTGTTCTCTATGTTTTTTGGCATTTTATAGAGTTTCCTTTGTGAAATAGCGGTCCTCTAAAAAGAATCTGAGTGACATCAAAGTTTGTCTGTGAAATAAAACCACTGTTCTCTGTGTTTGTTGGTTTTTTTTTGTGTGAATTTGCCCTTGGGATAAAAGCACTTTTCATTCTATTTTTTTTGGTATTCTATTGTACTGTTACCCTTTTTTGTAATTGAAGTTATAGCACCTCATACTAGACAATGTTTTTTGTAAAAAATTCTGCCATCATCTAATAAATCACCCTGACTTTGTATTTTTTCAATATAAACTTTAATTTTCTCTGGATTGTTGCATCTTGAAAATGCAACATAGAGTTGTACATGTGGAAATACCCACAGACTTAAAAGTTTGTCCTTGAGATTTATTTATGGTCCTAGCAAATGCCATGATGATGGGAAATTGTCTACTTTGAAGGACAAAAGGCAAACCACTTTCACTTTGATTTTTGCCTCACAGAGAAAAGCACTGAGCTTTACGATCTGCATTAGAATTTCCTATCATTGAGGTATATTTGATCATTGAAAAAGCCACAGTATAAAAGTGATGAAACGCATCTGTCAGTATTTTTCCTATTTATTTATTTTTTAATAATATTAGAGTCACTGTATAATTTGCCACTTTTATTCTTATTTTTTTAGCTATTGAACATATTTTATTATATTTAATTGTTTTTACAAACTGAATATTTATATTGAAACCATGTTTAATATAGTATTTTACTTAAAGACACCTATCACTCCAAAGGGGATATATTATACCCGGCCAAAATATTTATATTCGAGTACCACTATGTATTGATAGTGTTGTAATATTCCCCATGCTGTGAAAAGTACACATACACATTACCCTAATACCCACACTCTATTGGAAGAATATGAGATAAGACGATCATGGAGGAAAGAAGTACCAACCTACAAGCTAACAAGTGTTGGGAAGTCTATAATATACCTCATAGACTGAGGTTAGAAAAGGTGAGAGCTTTACCTACTGATCTCTGTGAACAAGGGTTTGGGATTACAATATATCGGTTATTTTGCACTAGGAATTGGTGCGCTATCTCTCTCCACCCCTCTTCTCTTTGTTGCACTCTCACTTGGAGCCAAATCAATTCTTGGTATAAAAACTTGTTCACCTTTATGAGTACCATTCATAATTTCTGAATTTATGAAATGTTATCTTAAATCCAGCACAATTAATCTGGTCCCATTACAAAGTCCTTTTATGGGATTCATATTTCTCAGTAGCATGACAATTTTTCCTTTTTGCAGTTGCAAAATATGTGGTGGTATTCCAGAGGGAGTTAAAGCATTGATAAATTCCTTACTAAGGTTAGATTCACTGCCTTTGTCATCAGCCAGAACCGAATCTGCACTGTAATAATATTTTTTGGTGCATTGATTAATTTAAAAATGTTGCTATTTAGATTCAAGTCATCTATTTTTTTAATGTTAATATCACATTGTTTGCAATGTCTGAGTAATTGTCATTATTGATAGTATTTAGAAAGATTGCCGATATTAGAGATTCTGTGCAAATAATTTCTGATGGAATTTCAACTTTATTATCAGATAGATTAGTTATTTTTGGATGTTTTCCTTCTCCAATTTGAATTAGCCAATCATTGAAATCATGTTTGCCTTGAGATCTCATATTTAGTTTTAATTTAAAGTGTGTAAATATTTTCCACAGTTTACTTGTCTTTATACATGTTTCGACGATGTCAGTCCTATTTCCATGTGCACAGGTAATGTATGTCTAAAATCTTCTCCTAAATACATCACCTTTCCCCCAAATGGCAAATCATTATCCATAACTTTTTTTTTATACATTGCAGGGCATGACACAACATCATTGTTGCCTCATCTATTATATCTAATTTACTTAATTTAAATGTTTTGGCTTGTACTGCAATTTCTTCTTGTTTTTTTTTTATTTGCAAGCTCAGTGTCATAGTCTTCAAAGTTTATTTAATCTATGAGTCCTGGATCAGGCAGATTAAAATTTGCACAATTTAATCCATGAGAAAGAAAGACTTCTTGAATTTCCATTAATGATTTTAATTGCGCAATGGTCTTATTGCAACGTTTCAAAAAGCTAATGCATCAGGTACATTGCAAAAGATGCAAATGAATGCAAATTGTTCTCTAATTTTCTTTGGCATTAGACATAGTGCTGATTCTTCTAGGCATCTCTCCCATTCTGCATAATCTGCCAGGAAGTTTTGATGTCTTGCAGCTAATTGTAAAGTATCATAAACTATGTAATTTACTGTGCGTAAATGTTCATAACTTTGTGCACCGGGAACATGTAAAAGAAGTAATCTTAAACTGAAACGTTCAATGTCTCTTGGACTAATGGTATAAATTATGAGCATAATTTAATTTGTATCTTTTTTTCGTTGTCGACATTGGCCATTTGCGAATACATAGTGATATGGAATCTAAATGTATAAAAATTGTCTGGCCTCACTGTCATCTCAATTTAATTGAAAGCAAGCAGTAAGTGTTGTTGCTCTATTTTCATTTTTGGCTTTTTGCATTTCTTTCATTCCCTGCAGTAAAGCAAACAAATTACATTTATAATCAATACACAGCATGTGACCGATCATGCATCTCAAATTTGAGAAGACGCCACATTGCTTCTGGAGCACTGACATAGTGAGCATCTAAATAACATGGAAGCTCATCAGGTAAAATTGGATTGTCATGTTCATTTTGTGCACCTTGCACTACAACAGTTGCGGCATCATATCCTTTGTATATGTATTTATACAGATATTTGATGGATTTGATAGAAGTGCCAGCTTCCACATTTATGTGTGCATTGTACTCCATCAGCAAATGTGGATTGTGAGGAACTATATATCTATTATCAACCTTCTGACCATGAATAATAGCAGTTTGTCCTTCTCTTCTTTTATATAAAGGGTAGCCATCGCAATTAGCATAAGTTTGCAATTGAAATTGTTTTGGAAAATCTTTTGTGCATTTTTTATTTTCCATACATAGTGAATTAGGATTGATAGCTCCACATGGACCATGAATCATTCGGTGTGTTACAATGTCATAAAGTGTGGAATAAGTTTGTGGATGTGGCAGTTCAGCACTAATCACTGAATCCACTTTCTCTGAAGTATTCAATGTATCTGTTTCTTATAGGATTGAAAGTATATGCTCATGAGGCAGGCCTCTTTTTTGAAATTCAATGGTATAAACAAAAGCCACAAATTTCCCAAATACCTGTGCTTTAGTTATATCATATATTAAGGTATTTAGTTTTATTTTGAATACTCTAGCCACTAAATCTGGTCTATCAGAAGTATTTTGGCCAAGTTTCAAATTTTCCTTGATCACTGGCCATTGTGGATTATATGTGAATGTAATGAATAAATCTGGTTTTCCAAATGTAGCCACAATAGCCATGGCATCATTGTATCTTTTTTCACATATTGCAACGAGATCCTTGGAAAGAGGATGGCAAAATGATTGCTCTTCCAGCTGGAATGTCTCTGTTGGTAGCCAATTCAGCGACATAATCCATCAACCCACAATATTGTACTACGCAAAGCTTGTTTTGTTGAAATTTGATAAAATTTAGATTATTTGCTTCGACTTATAGATATGAATCAATAATCCATTCTTATGTGAGTTTCCCCCCACATAAAATAGTATTAAAATGATCCCGAATAGCAGTTTGTGCCACTTTATATTCCAGCATAGAAATATTGTTTCTAACATGAACTTTACTATTGGGATAATTTTGCAATTGTAATTTTGGTTCCCATCCTTGCTCACCATTTGGAAAGAAAATGGGATATGTCATTGGATCCAAATTTCTAGTTTTAATTGCGTGGATGTGTTCTAATATCCCGCTCAAATGGTGGGTCACCATCCTCATTTTTAAAGACCATGGCAACCTCATTGACTTCTGGTAAATTAAAATGTCTTTGATCAGTATGGCGATCTCTTTTCAGAACCATATTTACTATTGGCATTGGCAATTGATTTATTTGAGCATGTGCTTGTTCTTTTTCTACCTCTGCTAATTTTTTGTATGCTTGACTATATGGGTTGTTGGCCATAATGTTATCCAGCTGTTCAAAGACTATGGATAAGTATTGTTTATTTTCAGGAAGCATCATCTGTTGTTCAACAGCTCCATTGTGTCTAGGACATATAACTGTGCAAATTTCCTTTGCTCTCCTGCTTGTGGGTGTAACTGTGAAGTCCGGTGGTAAATTTGTCCTTGTGCTTTAAAACTGTAAGGACCATGTCCTGGGACACTTTTTGCTAATGTTGTACCCATTGAATCAAAAAAAACAATTTTAAACTGCTGTAATTTGGAAAAGTTGGATCACTCATTATACTTTTAAAATATTCGAGAAATGTGTGTCTTTCTGGAAGTCTCAACTTTCCTTTCTGACAGCAACTGATACATTCACAACTTTGTATATCAACATTGGTGTCATATATATCAACATCGGTGTCATTAGGCAATATTTGGTCATTAGGCAATATTTCACACACATTATGTTTATTACTTTTTATTTTCTTTGTAGCTCAGCCACACTCAGTTTGTCCTTTTTCAGTCCTTTTTCTTTTATTGGCAAGTTTCTGTCAATCTTCTTCTCTTAATCTTCTTGAAGTCTCGGGTGACTGTGCATCTCTCCATCTTTGCTCCTTTGCCATTCTTGTTTTCCGTTCTTTCTTTGTTTCTGCATTGTCCACCATTGTAATCTGTAATTTCAAATACAGGCATTTTAGTTTCAATTGTAATGTTTTCTTATATAGCAAACAATGGCTATCATAACATTACTCACATTACTAACATTAAATAAGGTCAGTGTAAAATTGAAAAAAATATTTTTTAATAATTAATTTAGAACAAATTAATAAATGAATATACATTAATGAATTAATCACTAACTGTCATCAATGCAAAACATAAAGAGCTAATCATGTTGTAAAATGATGGCTATTGTCTAAGTCTTACCTGCCTTGCGAGCATTTTGCGTCCGTTGTAATGGTATATTTTGTAACTTGTGCGCGCCTGGTGTTGGCCTTGTCTAGCCTCATTTTAATTTTTTTCAGCCGCAATTTTTTTTTCCTTTACTCAATTTCTAATTATTAAAAATGCCAAATGTGCCTCGAATTAACTTGGAACCTCACTCACAGGCTTCCTGGCTCTCCCCCTGTGCTGTGTTTCAGTTTGTAAGTTAATTTGAGACATATTTATGTTTTTGGTTTGTTTTTTGATTTCCGCGGTTGGGCCGTTAAATTTGTATTTTTGCAAGATTGGATTATTTTGCCCCCGAGATTCCAAGGTCGGAATTTTTGTTCCTCAACTGCTTGCAGCCTAACTCCCAATTTCCTCAACTGCTTCCAGCCTAAGTCCTGCGTGCCTGAAATGCTCGCCTTGCATTGCTAGGCTTGCAGGAGTGCCTTTGGTGCTCATTACAGCCTAAGTCCTGCTTCAATGCCTCGATGGCTCGCTTCACGAGGCTCACAAGCGTGACGACAAATTGCAGTTTGACAACTATTATATGTGATGCATCTGTTTAGGTCTATTGTATGCTTCAACTATTGTGCTGTAGCTACTTTTCTGAGATTTTATTCAGTATATCTTTCTCTTAGCACACTGCCTATTCACAAAAAACTTTATTCTGCCTGTTTCTTGCAGGTGATTGTGGTGAGGATTACCCAACTGTTGTAACCTCCAATAAATATAACAGGGATTAAGCCATAATTATTGACAGACAGTAAAGTTTTACTGTATTTATTAAAAATACTGAACCTCAAGGAAACATATTGGAGTCATGCTGCATCTGTCAGACATCAGAGTTGCTGAATTACCTAAACTCCTTATTCATAAAGTTACAATTACAAAAATAAAATTTGTGTTTCTCAAACTGCAGTCAAGGGATACATCTTCCAATGACAAGAAGAGGGATATTAACTGATGTTCCAACTCATTCTTAATTAACCTTCTACTAAACAGCCTATTGTTACTCGTGTCTCTCCTAAACACTTCTGCAAGGCTCATCCACCTCACTCAATGCTCATCATCTCCTTCCCTCTCTGCCAGTCCCTACACTGACTCTATTTTATCAAGGATCCATGTCAAAATCCTAAGCATAAATTATAGAGCAATCAATTGTTTGTCTCTAGGCCACTTGCATTCTATGGAAGCCCTGATAAGCTTTAGTTTTAACACATTTGATATTCTGTTAGTACAATACAGAAATCAATAACTGATTGGATATCAATTTATTTTATCAATATATGTTGTGTTAGCTCAATATATGGATCAAGAAATAGTGCATAAAATCTTTAAAAAGTTTTTTTAACAATTTATCTTGAAGCAATAATATTTGGTTTGATCAATACAGTGACAATAAGCAGTGTATATAGCCTCATCATCCTTGGATAAACAATCAAAAGTCTATTCTATACAATATATGTGGTATTAATACTCAGCGATTACCCCATGAATAGCACACTCAGGTTTAAGACCTACAGAGCAGAAGAACTAAAACCACTTAGGTTATAAGGTACCTATAGCAGACTAAATAACTTTTGTATATTGGTATTATGGTATTTAATTTGTGTTATAGTGTGTTTCTAAATATGCAATCAATAAATTATATAAAACAGTTTTGTTGATTGTGTTATTAAAGAAAGTATGTGTTGAGAGTTGCTAAGTAGCTTTTCAGTATAGGTGTATTTTAATAATTGGTTTTGTAACAGAGTTAAAAGGTTGTGGTTCTGAATAAAGTCAATCAGACTTGTAGGGAATATGGCACAGATTGAAATATACTGATTAACACCTACAGTCTGGAATGCAGATGCAAATTAGTCTTTGTTTTTTTTTTTTTTTTATTCTTATTTTTTATTTTTCAAAGAATATCAGAAATGTACAGAATGCGTCAAGAATGTAACATATGAAAACATGTCAATATAATAATAAATAACTTTTCCTTTTTTATCACAAAACAATTCAATTAAGCATCCCATAAGAAGTGAGAATAACAATTGGATCTCTCCTAGGGTTTGGGTATGGGGGGTGGTATAGGATTTATAACCGCTATTTTAATTAAGTTATTATCCTTTCCTTTACCTCTATAAAGTTTACCAGTATAGTCTCAGAGTCAATCCCCGGAGAGATAATTTTTTTTATAAACACAAATAAAAACAGATACTATCTCCAATTGTCTAGTTCTGAACTAAAAGAGTGTGATGAGTTCTCCACCCTTCCTATCATTCAACAAAGAATTTACACATACCTTCCGTCTCCTTTAGGCTCACCTCACCTTGGGCCTCTAATTGTCCATATGTCCCAACAGGAGGCCCACCATTTGTATCTCGCGTCAAATTCCGCTGAGAAGCGACTCATGGTTTGGATATGGTCAATTTTTTGTAGTACTTCTCTAAATGTAGGGGTAGTGTGTTTCCAGTGCTTCGCTATAATGCATCTGGATGCCAGGAATATTTGGTTGGTTAGGAATTGCTTGCTTTTTGTTAGTTCCTTGTTCGGGAGTCCTAATAGTGCTTCTTCTAGTTTTTGTTGTATAGTTTTCCCCCATAACTTCTCTAGCGTGCTATATGTTGCCTGCCATATGTGCCTAATTTTGGGACAATCCCAGAGCATGTGTACTAATGAACCAGTGTGTCCACATCCACGAAAGCACTTGTCGGGATAAGTTTTATTTGAGTTGTGTAGTCTCATTGGTGTGAGGTACCATCTCATGACTGTTTTTAATGCGTTCTCTTTCAAGGTGATGTTTAAAGAAGACATGTTGGCCTGTTTGATAACCTGATTCCATTGTTTGTCATCTAATGTGATGTGTAAATCTGATTCCCAAGTTTCCTGATAGTGTGGCTTATCTACACTAGACCGTTCAGCTAGGTTTTTATATATCACTGAAATGTTGCCCTTGCCTCCCGGGTTGTTAATGCAACAGTGTTCATATGTTGATTTTCTGTTCTGGCTATTTGATTTTGTAGTCTGAAACAGCGTCTGTTTAATTATCATAAGATTAATCCATTCGTTGTTGGGGATCTGATTTAATGTGTCTCCACCATTTCATTTGGGAGCTTTTGTTTGTGTGGTCCACCTTATGTGATTGCCACAGAGGGGTTAGGCCCGAGCCTATGTGTAGCATAGGGGATCTTTTATTTATTTCCTTCCAAATTTTCAGTGAGTTACGGATACAGCTTGTAAGATTGTGAATTTTTAAATCTGATTGCAGGCTTAGCCACAAAGCGTGTGATAATGTTATATTATTATTTTCTAAGGTTTGTTTTTCTATCTCGACCCATGTAGGGATGGCTTCTTTTTTGTACCAGCTGGTCAATTGTGCCAGTCTTGTGGCTTTGTAATAATTAACCAGGTTTGGAAAGGCTAAACCTCCTTTTTGTGTGGGTGCATGCATCGTATTAATGTTAATTCTTGGTTTCTTGTGGTTCCATGTGAATTTGAAGAGAGTTTTTTGTAGTGATTTTATGGCTGATAGGTTAATTGGCGTTGGAATCGCCCTAAATAAGTATAAGATTTTCGGGATAATATTCATTCTGATCGCGTTTATTTTACCAGTCCAAGATATATTGAAAGAGGACCATTTCTCTATGTCTTGTTTGATTTTACTGATAATTTGGGGAAAATTTGCCTCATATATTTGCTCCGTCGAGCCTGGGATGTTAATACCCAGGTAAGTCAGATATTTTTGGGCCCATTTCATGGAAAAGTTTTTGTCTAGATTTTCTACTACCTTCCTGGGGAGAGAGATGTTGAGTGCCTGACTTTTAGCCGTATTGATTTTGAAGCTTGAGATGGTGCCGAATTTTGTTAGTAAATGGAGTAAGTTGGGCAGGCTAGTTATTGGTTCGGTTAGTGATAACAGAATATCATCTGCGAAGAGGTTGATTTTGTATTCTTTAGGTCCTACTTTTATACCTTTTATGTCTGGGCAGGTTCTGATTGCGGTCGCCAGGGGTTCCAGGCATAGAGCAAATAATAGAGGGGAGAGCGGGCAGCCCTGTCTAGTTCCTCTGGTGATTTTGAATTTTTTAGACCTAAAACCCTGATATGTTATAAAAGCCTCTGGGTTCGCGTAAAGGGCCTGTATACCTCTTATGAAGGTTTCTCCTAGACCCATTCTGATCAACACTTCCCACATAAAGGTCCAATCTATTCTGTCGAATGCTTTTTCTGCATCCAGTGAAAGAAGCATTGAGTGTATGTCGTCCTTTTTAGTTATTTCTATGAGATTCAGCACTCTCCTGGTGTTATCTGGGGCTTCTCTGCCTGTAATGAATCCCACTTGATCTGGGTGGACAATCTTTGGTAGTAACGGGGCTAGTCTGTTCGCCAAAATCTTTGTGTATAATTTCATGTCTGTATTAATCAGTGAGATTGGCCTGTAGCTTCCACATTGGGCCGGGTCTTTACCTTCTTTAGGGATTACAATGATTTTTGCCTCCAAAAATTCCAGTTTTATAGGAGGACCTTTTAAGAATTCATTAAATAGTTAGTGTAAATATGGGAGTAGGTGTTGTGAGCATTGTTTGTAGTAAAAGTTTGTAAACCCGTCTGGGCCGGGTGCCCCATGTGATTTAGTTGTCTTAATCGCCTCCTTAATTTCCTCTAGCGATATGGGTCTAGCCAATTCTTCAGCTTGGGTATTTTTAATTTGCGGGAGTTCTGTTGAGTTAAGGAAGCTATTTATTTGTGAGATGTGGAATTTGGACCCTGAATGAGGAGGGGCTGAGTAAAGCTCCTCGTAGAAATGTCGGAATGTTTCCGCTATCTCGTTTGGTTTAAAGACAAGATTATTATTTTTGTTACTTATCTTAGGGATGAAGGAATTAACCCTTTGTGTTTTTAGTTTGTTAGCTAACATAGTGTCAGGTTTGTTGGCGCTTCTGAACATTGTTGCTTGCGAACGTTGGAGAATGGTCACCATTTTTTTTCCTAAGAATTGAGTTTAGTTGTTGTTTTTGGGACAAAATTTCGTTATAGATTTTTGGGTCGTGTTTCCTCGTGAATTGTGTCTGTAGGTCTGCTATTCTAGATTTAATAATGTTCATTTGTGCTTGATCTAGTTTTTTCGTTGTTGCTCCTATTTGAATGCAGACTCCTCTAATGACTGCTTTATGGGCTGCCCACACTCCCCCCCTGCTTACCTCGCCCCCATTATTGACCGCAAAGTAGTCATCTATTGCTTTGGTAATTTTATCTTTAGATCTGATGTCATTGAGTAGGTGTGGGTTTAATGTCCACGACGGGGACTGCCCCGATGGGATGATGCCGTTTATTGAGATCTGGACCAAGTCATGGTCTGACCACGCAATGGGGTGTATATTTGCGTCAATTAGGTTGTGGGCTAGTCGCTGTTGAATTAGCACGTGGTCGATTCGCGAGTGGGATTGGTGTCTAGAGGAGAAGAAGGTGTATGACCTATCTGATGGATATATTGCTCTCCATGTGTCTATCAGCCCGTGGGATTTTAGCATGTGTTTGAGTGTTTTGGTAGCTGCTGGTGTGGTGTGGGTAGAGGACTTGGCTGATCGGTCCCTATCTGGATCTAGAACGGTGTTCATGTCCCCCCCTATTATGAGAGTGGCTGGACCCCATCCTGTCATCATTTGTGATATTTTATTGAAGAATTGTGATTGGTCCGTATTTGGAGCGTAAAGGTTAAGGAAGGTTATCTTTTGTTCTTGGATGGTCCCGTGAATTGCAATAAATCTCCCTTCTGGGTCTGATTGAGTTCTGGAGTGGAAAACATTTAATCTATTGTGAACTAAGATTGTCACTCCTTTTTTTTTCTCTTTAGCCGTAGCATGGTATGCTTGTCTGTAGTTTTTCACCCAGTATCTAGGGACAGCTAATTTTTTAAAGTGTGTTTCCTGGATCATGACTATGTCCCCCCTAAGTTTTTGATATTCTTTTATTGCTATCCCTCTTTTAACGGGTTCATTAAGGCCTTGTGTATTGTGTGAGATTATGTTAAGGGTCATGGTGTGTCATACCTTTAGGCTCTTTGTACCTTTTGGGAGGTGAGTCATTGCGTGACGATGTTTTGATGTTTTGCTGAGACTGTCCGGTAGGCCTCCCGCTGGGACCCCGTGGAGTACACCTGGACGTTAGTTCTATTAGGATAAACAAGAAGGTGGAAGTCGATGTTAATACAAGCACGTAGATGTCAATAAGCCAAAGGAGACTCTATGTCTATTCTTTCCCTTGCTTTGTTGATAAGGGTTTTGGAATGATTAAGATTATGATTTAACAATGTCGCTGAGAACTAGATAGTTACACTGGTAAGTAAAAGTTCAGTTATTTTAAGTATTTTTGGAGATAGTAGTATTGAAACTTACTAGAGGGTAGCCTTCGCTATCCTCCTTAACTTGTTTGGTGAGTCCACCCGTGTCTTTATATGACACTGCGTGGAATCGCCTGTTTTGTTCTTTTTTTATTAAACTAAAACAGATCGCCCTTAGGGGGCTTTTTAGGAAGGCTATAATTTTTTAAAGTGAAAAGTGGTCTTACAAATGTCTAAGATATTTACCTGTTTCAAGGGTTTACTGGAAATAGTCTGTTGAGAGGCCCAAGGAGGCAGTATCAACCAGGGAATTGACTCATTAGTGTATTAGTTAACTTATCTTTTTTTTTTTTTTTTTTTTTTTTAGAGTTAACGTGGACTATTATGTACATGGTAAGATGGTAAGATGCCCACTCTTGACTCATGTCAGGGCGACTATGATTTGAATATATCTCTTGTTTGTTATAAGTAGAACAATTTCTGGGCCGTTGTAGGGCTGTGGGCATGTTGTACTGAAGCTAGTTTCTCCTAATGGGATCCAAGATTATCTATTGGGAAAGCCTGCTAATGTCTTTTACATAAACAATCCAAAGGGATGTGATGTTGACTGGTTCTATGCCCCCTTGGCTTGACTTAGTAGTGATAAAGCTTCCCTCGTAAAGACTAAAAAGACCGCATATGGAAAAGAAAGGTAAGAGAGAAAGGGCAAAATGATATAACACAAAACAGTAGTTTAAGTTTAAGAGTTCGTCTTGTCTGAACGTGTGACATTTCTCTCTCTGTCACGACGAGTTGACCCTCTTCTTCTCTCTCCTTGATGTCTGTTTTCCAAGGGAAGCTCAGGAACTGTCTGCAGGTGAATGTTCCAAGAATTCAATAGACTGATTCCTTCTTCCAGGGACCGGACCGAGAAGAATTTGTTGTCCCTTGAAATTGTCAGGCGAAATGGAAAGCCCCAAGAGTATCTCCAGCCCTGAGCAAGGATGCAGTCCAGAAGGGGCTTCATATTTCTCCTTTTGGTAAGCGTTAGCTGTGAGAGATCGGAAAAAATCTGAGGTTGTTGTCCTTCAATTTCAGGTATGCCACCCCTGGATGCTTTCATAAACAGCTCCTTTGTGGTGAAATAATGAAATCTGCCGATGATATCTCTTGGTCTGTCTTTCATATTTGGACGTCCCCCCAGAGCTCTATGTATACGGTCTAAGGTATATTGTTCTGAATTTAGTTCTGGTAACAGAAATTCGCATAGTTCATACATGTATCCTTTCAAGTCAGTAACCGATTCAGGGACGCTGCGTAATCTCACGTTCTGTCTCCTAGATCTGTTTTCTAGGTCTTCTTGAAACAAAAGGTGATTAGCTTGTTCTTCTTTTAGTGAAGCAATTTCTGCTTCTAGTCGCTGATGAGATTGTTGTAGGTCTTCATATTTTTCTTCAAGTATATTTGTCTTAGTGTCTATCTTTTTTATTTCGGACTTTAGCTCTGTGGACACTTTCATAATCTCCGTTTTAATATCTTCTCTGAACGTGCGAATTAAATCTTTCAGGTCTTGTATGTCACCTTTGGTGCTCGGTGTGGATTGTTCCATTGTCATTAGCCCGGTGGGTCTTGTTGTTGGTGGGAGCGTCTGGGGGGTTGTTATTGTTGTCTTTGGAGGGTAGTAGGCTTAGATATTTTTGTTGCTTTTCCTTGTTGCGACTCCAGCCATAATACTTTGTAAGTCACTGTTCACTTTTGACTTATGTTAGCGCCCCCTTTGCGTGGGCATTGGAGTAGGTTTACATCTTAGGGGAGCTGGACTCTGTGTAACCGGTAGAATGCCAGATTATAGCGAAGGTAGTTTTTCTCACCTCTATGCACTATTTGAAGTGGCCACTAGGAGTCACTGGAGTACAGCTAGTTTGTTCTTCAGTAATTCTTCCTTATGCTTGGACTGAGTTTTCGTTTTTGTTTTTGTGGCAGTATATTAAAGTTTCCCCTTATAGCTTAGGAGATCTCTTGGTTTAGTAGGAGTCTTTTAACCCCCTAGAGTGTAAATTCAACCTCTGGAAGGGGGGAGATGGTGAGTGTCTTTATGGGATCTATATGCCTCCCTCTACTCAGAGGGGTATGAGATTTAGCCCCACTTTTGTCTGTTTTTTAGAGGTGTAAATGTCCTCCTACAGGTTGCAGTAAGCCCACTTTCTGTGTCACTTTGCCCGTGTCTTTTATAATGCTGTGGGGGTAATTAAGCCATGCGTACTTTGCCAGATCTGAAGCAGCAGAGTTGTATAATGGCCCTTATGCTGGTGTCCTTTGAGAGTTATCACTCTCCTGTAGGGGTTTATTAAGTGGGCCCTTTTTTTTTTTTTTTTTCCCCTTATGTAAGATTGTCCCACCGTTATACTGTAGGTTCCAGGCTCTTTTAGAAAATGGCCGCCGCTGATTTTTGGCGGGAAGTAATCTTGGTCCTGTGAGGATGCCGGTGGGTCAAAATGGCCGCCAATTGTAAATTCTGGGCAGTTTCCACTCCACCATGTGGGTCTGTGGGTTCTTGGCCGTGGGGTCTCGTGTGTCCCTCTATCTAGGGTTCTTTAATGCCTCTTGTAGGGGTAATATTGTCCCTGTTTTTAAGATGTGCATTGGGTGAGTGCCAGCTTGTATGTTCTTTATTTGTTCCCCTTAATTGGGCTGGAATACCAGGCTCTTATTGTGCCCCTGGGGCAGTGTAGTACATCGGGGGGGTGCTCCGGATTGTGAGTCGGAGTGGCTCCTTACCCTGCCGTCGTTTCCTCCCTTTCTCTAGGGCTGCCGTACTGGTGTGGCGGGAGACTCGGTGTCCTGGCTCTCCACCGCCGTCTGCGTCTGCGTTCGCTGCGAGACCCACAGGAGGTGCACGGAATGGCCTCAGGTAAAGTTCCTCTGATGTAGTTAGGCTTACTTGTTGTTTTTGATTTGGCCTTGCGGACCCTGTTGCAGGTCTTGGGCCTGCTGTGGCTCTGTGATGCAGCGGTCGCTGTTTCTTGTGTCCTCCACTGAGACTGGAGCTGTGCTGGTCTGGTGTGCTCTTTGGTCAGGGTCTTGTTGGAAGATCTCCCCTCTGGGGGAAGAGAGGAGACGCTCGGCGCGTATCAAGCGCCCGTCAGGCCCGTGTCCACGAGGGTGTGAAAAGTTGTATGTTCCACTCCAAAATTACATCACCGTGGTCCTCGGGATTAGGTGGGACTTTGTGTGGTGGATTTATAGTTTTTTGGCGTGAATTAATCACGTTATTATAGCTAATTTCGGTCGCCTAGACGGAGCTCCCTTGTAGCACGACCGTTCAGCTAGCTTGCTGGACACGCCCCCCAAATTAGTCTTTGTTTTGTGACCACTCCCACAAAGGTAACAGAAGGATTGTGGTAATTGGACTCATTTATCTCCATTACAAATAAGACTGTCTCACTTTAGGAGCCTTTCTTAAGGTAGTTTGAAATAATCATTTTTGGTACTTTTCTTTGTAGGAAAGATAGGGAAGAAATTGGATATAGACAGATATAATAAAATATGAGAGGAAATAATGTTGATGCCGGAGAGTGACAGTCAGAAATTGTACACAGACAGGACCATCAGGCAGACCAGCAATAGACAGCCAAAGCCACAGTCAGAAAATAGTACAGAAGAACTATCGACAGAAAAGCAGGAAAGACCAGAAAAAACAGATTAAAACAGAAAAGACCCCAATCCTTCTCTCGGCCTATTAGATAAACTATTTCTCTCTCATCGTCACAAGGTTGTTTTCTACCAATTACAATGGATTACTCCTTGTTCGCATCAAATCTATCATAACCAAATGGAAAGAACATGGCACAACAGCAAACCTGCCAAGAGACGGCCGCCCGCCAAAACTTCATGGACCAGGCAAGGAGGGCATTAAGCAGAGAGGCAGCACAGAGACCTAAGGTAACCCTGGAGAAGCTGCAGAGTTCCACAGCAGAGCATGGAGTATCTGTACATAGGAAGACAATAAGCCGTACACTCCATAGAGTTGGGCTTTATGGCAGGGTGGCCAGAAGAAAACCATTACTTTCAGCAAAAAACAAAATGGCACGTTTTGCGTTTGTAAAAAGGCATGTGGGAGACTCCCAAAATGTATGGAGGAAGGTGCTCTGGTCTGATGAGACTAAAATTGATCTTTTCGGTCATCAAAGAAAATTCTATGTCTGGCGCAAACCCAACACATCACATCACCCAAAGAACACCATCCCCATGTGAAACATGGTGGTGGCAGCATTATGCTGTGGGGATATTTTTCAGCAGCCGGGACTGGAAAACTGGTCAGAGATGAGGGAAAGATGAATGGTGCTAAATACAGGGATATTCTTGAGCAAAACCTGTATCACTCTGTGCGTGATTTGAGGCTAGGATGGAGGTTCACCTTCCAGCAGGACAATGACCCCAAACACACATCTAAAGCAACACTTGAGTGGTTTAAGGGAAACATGGAAATGTGTTGGAATAGCCTAGTCAAAGGCCAGGCCTCAATCCAATAGAAAATCTGTGGTCAAACTTAAAGATTGCTGTTCACAAGTGCAAACGATCCAACTTAAAGGAGCTGGAGCAGTTTTGCAAGGAGGAGTGTGCAAAAATCCTAGTACGATGTGGCAAGCTAATAGAGACTTATCCAAAGTGACTTGGCGCTGTGATTGCCACAAAAGGTGGCTCAATACAGTATTGACTTTAGGAGGGTGAATAGTTATGCACATTGAACTTTTTTGTTATTTTGTCCTATTTGTTGTTGCTTCACAATAAAAAAAAACTTTTTAAAAGTTGTAGGCATGTTCTGTAGATTAAATTATGCAAATCCTCAAACAATGCTAAAACATGAAAAATGCCAAGGGGGGGGGGGGGGGAGTCAATACATTTGCAAGGCACTGTATACTAAATCTGAAAATATTATTTTACACTTTGCAGGTGTCTGTCAATTTCACAGTGACACAGAAGCTCCCTGCTTTAACAATTTCTTTACACAGAATTGCATCTGTTCATCAATAACATATTAACTTACAACAAAGAGGTACAGTATATTTAATTAAAGAATAGCCCATACATTAATAACTACAGAGATTATTTTTTTAAAGAAAAGTAATTAATGTGGGGGATTGTGTTGACAAAATAATCATTATAGGGGATATGCTTCAGATTTGACATTCATGTAGGCTACTGCTGTTTAGTCATAACTATGAATATTAATTAAATTGAATACAAAGTTGCATATTATCAAAATTATGTTTATTTTACAGATTGGAAGATAACAGTGTAAAAGGAACTTGCATATCTTAATGCATTACAACTTCAGATAAGCTAAAGAAAATGATTACTTCATATAAAACTGGGGGATTATCATAATCTGTAGGTTGAAAATAAACATTCTAATTTTACATTACAGATTACAATGAGAGAAGCCCAAAATTAGCAAGGAATACAAACAACGTCTGAACAGGAAACGAAAACAAAAATGGAGAGAGCGACAGTCGGATTACACTAAGAAAAGAGTATGAGAATAAGAGCGTGACAGAATTTACAACCAAAGACAAAGTGTTGGAGCAAAAAGGAAAAAAGGAAGACAAATAGGAAACAAAAAACAAATGATCAACAAACATGTGAACAATAAGGTAATGTTACTAATGTTGATATAGATTGTAATGTTGATCTTGCATCAAAGGATAGTCCATTATTTAGAGACTAGCGACTTGCCCGTCAAAAATGACAGGGCAATAACATTTTATTGCTGTTAAAAGTGTTTTCCATACAATGTGAGTGTCTGACATTCTTAACCTTTTTTATCTACAAATAAATACCACATTTTTAATAAAACATTTTATTTTTTTGAACTTTCAACTTGTATTTCACCAACAGTTATGGAATATTTTTTTTGCAATACTAACTCTTTTAATTGTCACATATGGAATAAAAGTTTGTAACATGCAACTTCGAAACAATCTGTAACCATTTTTTTATCAATACTAACATTTAGAATTGATAGTAATGCATGTATAGCAGAAGAGTATATAAACTTTCTTTGAATAACTATTTTGAAAAATTACGCGCTTTGTAACATTCAATATATTTAAAATTCTAGTTAAACTAAATAGGCATTGAATCCAGAGGAAGGCAAACAATAAAAACCCCCATTGAAACTTTGCCAATTGTATCATAGAGGGGAAAAAATAATTATTTCCTGACCCCATTAACTGGTGATCGGATTACTCCATGAATCAATACTCTGTATTTAATTATACATTTCAATGTATTAAGAAATGGTGAAACTTCTAGTAACATAAATCCTTGACTATATACAATATACAATGAACCAACTTTTCACACCTTTTAAAATACAATGTTAACATGTGAAATAGTAACATAAAACAATAATATTTAACCTTGAATTTAATGGAAATGCCACCTAATTGTTTTGTGGGGTCAATCACGTAAAAAGGTAAGTTCTAACTAAGTGAAATAGTAGTCCTCTAAAAAGAGACCGCCAGATATAAAAGTTCATCCGCAAGTTATAACCATTGTTCTCTATGTTTTTTGGCATTTTTTTGAGTTTCTTAGTGAAATAGTGGTCCTCTAAAAAGAGTCTGAGTGACATCAAATTTCGTCCTCAAAATAAAACACTGTTTTCTATATTTGGTGTGCTATAACTTCTTTGAAATAAGAGAAGTGTTCATTTTTCAATGTTGTTATATATGAAGACATTGCATATTTTTTTTATATGTCCAAGTGGTTCCCTTACAAAGAGTGCATCAGACTTTTAATTTTGTCTAAGGGATATAACCACTGTTTATTGTTGTTTTTGTTTGTTTTTTTAATTTTTGTTGATCTTGTAGTTTGTGCAAATGGCACATAGAGTTTCCTATGTGAAATAGTGGTCCTCTATAAACAATCCCAGTGAGCTACAATTTTGTCCTGGAAGTAAAATCAACGGTTCACTATGGTTTTTTGCCATTGTATAGAGTTTCTTATTGAAATAGTGGTCCTCTAAAATGAGTCCGAGTGACATAACATTTTGTCCTTGAAATGAAAGTACTGTTCTCTAGGTTTACAGCACCTCATAGTACACAATGTTTTTGGTAAAAATGTGTCCATCTTCCAATAAAGCACCCTTTACTTGGGTTTTCTTCAATATGAACTTCAATTTCCTCTGGATTATTGCATCTTGAAAATGCAACATAGAGTTGTCCATATGCAAACACAGGTTCCTTCAAAAAAATACCTTAAAATGTTGTCCTTGGGATTTATTGATGGTCATGGCAAATGCCATGATAATGGGAAATTGTCTCCTTTGAAGGACAAAAGGCAAACCACTCTCACTTGGAGCCAAATCAATTCTCGGTATAAGAACTGGTTCGCCTTTATGGGTACCATTCATCATTTCTGCATGTACAAAATGATCCTTTAAATCCTTCACAATTAATCTGGTCCCATTACAAAAGTCCTTTTTTGGTTGGGATTCATATTACTCAGTAGTATGACAATTGCCCCTTTTTTAAGTTGCAAAATATGTGGTGGCATTCCAGAGGGAGTTAAAGAATTAATAAATTCCATAGTAAAGTTAGCTTCACTATCTTTGTCATCAGCCAGAACAAAATCTGTAATAGTTTCTTGGGGGTGCATTGATTAATTTAAAAATTTAGTTATTTAGATTCAAGGCATCTATATTTTTTGATGTCAATATGACTTTGCTTGAAATGTCTGAGTAATCCCTGTTATTGATGGTATTGAGGAAGATCGATATCAATATTAGTGGTTCTTTAGAAATAATTTCTGATGGAATTTCCACAGCATCATCAGGTAAATTATTTATTTTTGGCTGTTTTCCTTCTCCAATCTGAATGAGCCAATCATTGAATTGATTCTGGCCTTCAGATCTCATATTTACTTCTAATTTAAGGTGTGTAAATATTTCCACAGCTTACTTCTCTTTATACACGTTTCGACAATGTCAGTCCTATTGCCATGTAGCACCACAGGTAATGTTTGCCTAAAATATCCTCCTAACAACATGACCTTTCCAACAAATGGCAAATCATTAGCCATAACTTCTTGTAATAATCGATCAATACATTGCATGACATGACATCATAATAATAATTTTTTTTGCTTGTAATGAATTCATTCGAATATCCAACACTGATGTTTCCAGAAGGGGAACTGGCAGTTTAAATCCACTATGCACAGTTCTACCACCTTCTAACAAAAGTGCGTCAACTCCAGTGGTTGCAAATGGCAGTGCTATTTGACCATGTGCTCGAATGCAACTCATCAACAAATTATATAGATATGTTTTTCCTGATCCACCAGGGCCATCCAGAAAGAAATAATGCTCTTTGAGCATGTCATCATCTATTGCATTTGTGATGGGGTTAAATGCTTGCAATTGTAATGCATTTAAAGTTCCAATTTGTTTTGGTGTTTTTTGGTATTTTCAATGTCAGTGTCATACTCATCAAAGTTAATTTCATCTATAATTCCTGGATCAGGCAGATTAAAATTAGCACAATTTAATCCGTGACAAAGAAAGATTTCCTGTATTTCCATTAATGCTTTCAATAGCGCAATGGTCTCATTGCAACGTTTCAAGAAATCTTCCCACATATATAATTTAAATGTTTCCTACAAAGTTAATGCATCAGGTACATTGCAAAAGATGCAAATGAAAGCAAATAGTTCTCTCATTTGCTTTGGCATTTGACATAGTGCTGCTTCCTCGAGACATATCTCCCATTCTGTATCATCTGCCAGGATTTAATGTCTTCCAGGTAACTGGAAAGTATCATAAACTATGTTATTGAATGTGCGTAAATGTTTATAGCTTTGTGCTCCGGGAACATGTAAAAGAAGTAATCCTAAACTGAAACGTTCAATGTCTCGTGGACTGACAGTATAAATTCTTGGGATAATTTTATTATTTAGTTTTTTTTGTTGTCGCCATTTTCGAATACATAGTGATTTGGAATGTCAATGTGTAAAAATTGTCTGGCCTCAGTGTCCTGACAATTTAATTGAAACCAAGCAGTAGGTGTTGTTGCTCTATGTTCACTTTGTGCTAAAGCATTTCTTTCAATGCCTGCAGTGAAGCAAACAAATTGACTTTGTGGCAAATGGACAGCTAATTGATACACAGCATGTGACCAATCATGCATCTCAAATTTGAGAAGATGCCACATTGCTTCTGGAGCACTTACATAGCGAGTATCTAAATAAGATGAAAGTTAGTCATGTAAAATTGGATTGTCTTTTTCATTTTGTGCACCTTGCACAACAACAGTTGCTGCATCATATTTTTTGTATATATATATTTATACACATATTTGATGGATTTGATAGCAGTGCACGCTTCCACATTGATATGTGCATTGTACATTATCAGCAAATGTGAATTGTATGGAACCACATAACTAGTATCGACCTTTTGGCCACAGATAATAGCTGTTTGTCCTTCTCTTCTTGTAAAAACAGGGTATCCATCACAATTAGCATACGTTTGCATTTGAAATTGGTTTGGAAACTCTTTTGTGCATTTTTTATTTTCCATACATGGTGAATTTGGATTGATATATCCACATGGACCATGTTTCATTCTATGAGTTACAATCTCATAAAGTTTGGAATGTTTCTCTGGATGTGGCAGTTCAGCTGTAATTACTGAATCCACTCTGTCTGTCGTATTCAATTTATCTTTTTCTTGCAAGATTAAAAGTATATGTGCATGTGGCAGGCCTCTTTTTTTAAATTCAATGGTATAAACAAAAGCCACACATTTCCCAAATAAATGTGCTTTAGTTATATCATGAATTAATTAATTTAGTTTTATTTTGAATACTCTTGCCACCAAATCTGGTCGGTCAGAAGTATTTTGTTCAAGCTGTAAATTTTCTTTGATCTCTGGCCATTGTGGATTACATGTAATTGTAATAAATAAATCTGGTTTGACAAATTTAGTGACAATAGCCATGGCATCATTGTATCTTTCTCGCATATTGCGAGGAGATCCTTGGAAAGAGGATGGCAAAACCATTGCACTTCGAGCAGGAATGTCTCTGTTTGCAGCCAATTCAGCAACATAATCCATCAATCCACAATATTGTTATACTCAAAGCTTGTTTTGTTGAAATTTGACAAAATTTAGATTATTTGTTTCGACTTGTAGATATGAATCAATAATCCATTGTTGTGTGAGTTTGCCCCCACATAAAATAGGATTAAAATGATCCCAAACAGCATTTTGTGCCACTTTATATTCCAGCATAGAAATATTGTTTCTAACACAAACATTACTATTGGGATAACTTTGCAACTGTAATTTTGGTTGCCATCCTGGCTACCCATTTGGAAAGAAAATGGGATATGTCATTGGATCCAAATTACTATTTAAAATATTTATGTTTATAAAAGTTTGTTCTTGATTGCGTGGATATTATCTAATATCCCACTGAAATGGTGGTTCCCCATCATCATTTTTAAATACCATGGCAACCTCATTTGCTGTTGGTAAATTATACCATCTTTGATCAGGATGGCGAACACTTTTGAGAATCATATTTACTCTTGTCATTGGCAATTGATGTATTTGCGCATGTGCCTGTTGTTCTTTTTCAACCTCTGCTAAATTTGTATGCTTTACTATATGGGTTGTTGGCCATAATGTTATCAAGCTGTTCAAAGACTATGGGGAAGCATTGTTTATTTTCAGGAAGCATCATTCGTTGTTCAACAGCTTCCATTGTATCAAGGACTGTGCAAATTTCCTTTGTTCTCCTGATTCTGGGTGTACATTTGAACTCTGATGGTATATTTGACTTAAGAACAGTAAGGACCATGTCCTGGGACATTTTCTGCTAATGTTGCACTCATTGAAGCAAATGAAATTGCACTGTTATAAGACCTAACGTTTTTCTTAAAATTTGTGTAATTTGGAAATTTTGGATCACTCGTTATACTTTCTAAATATTCTGGAAATGTTTGTCTTTCTGGAAGTCTTACCTTTCCTTTCTGACAGCAACTAATAAACTCTCCATCAGTTTTCAGAAAATGATAGACTCCACAAACCTGACAAACCACATTCATTAATCCACAATAATGAGTGTCTACTGTTAGTGCTGTAAATAAAGGACTGTTGTGAGCTTCCTCAATATAGATCTCAGTACAACTTTCTATATCTACATTGGTTTCAGGAGTAGTGATGTCGCGAACATCAAATTTTCGGTTTGCGAACCCCGGACGCGAATTCCATCAAATGTTCGCGAACAGGCGAACATCTGCGAACCGCCATAGACTTCAATGGGCAGGCGAATTTCAAAACCCACAGGGACTCTTTCTGGCCACAATAGTGATGGGAAAGTTGTTTCAAGGGGACTAACACCTGGACTGTGGCATGCCGGAGGGGGATCCATGGCAAAACTCCCACGGAAAATTACATAGTTGATGCAGAGTCTGGTTTTAAGCCATAAAGGGCATAAATCACCTAACATTCCTAAATTGTTTGGAATAACATGCTTTAAAACATCAGGTATGATGTTGTATCGATCAGGTAGTGTAAGGGTTACACCCGCTTCACAGTAACAGACCAATATCCCAGTTTAATGCACTGCAAACAACTGCAAACAGTCCCTTTGCACAACCGCAAACTCCCCATTTGCACAAGGTTGGATACCAAGCTAGCCATGTCCCGTTCCTTGTCCTCACTGATGTCATTGAAGGTCTCTTCCTCCACCCAGCCACCAAGGGTCACCGAAAGGGGACAACAAGCCCCCTGGGATGCCTGCTGTGTTTGGTCTTCCACCTCCTCAAAGACACCTTCCTCCTCTGACTCCTCTTCTTCAAACTCCCAGAGCCTGGGGGCTTCCACTGCCCAGCATGGAAGATTATACACAGGTCAGAGTCTGGGGGCTTCCACTGCCCAGCATGGAATATTATACACAGGTCAGAGTCTGGGGGCTTCCACTGCCCAGCATGGTAGATTATACACAGGTCAGAGTCTGGGGGCTTCCACTGCCCAGCATGGAAGATTATACACAGGTCAGAGTCTGGGGGCTTCCACTGCCCAACATGGAAGATTATACACAGGTCAGAGTCTGGGGGCTTCCACTGCCCAGCATGGAAGATTATACACAGGTCAGAGTCTGGGGGCTTCCACTGCACAGCATGGAAGATTATATGCGTTGCCTCTGTCTGCGTTATTAAAAGGTGTGTACTATTCCTATCGGTTTAATCCCTGTTACGTCCACTATTAGGGGACGTGTATATTGCATGGATTTTTGGAACAGGGAGATGGAAAATGATGCTTGGTCGGACCTCCTACTTTGAAATTGGGGCACTGCACATGCAATCTAAGGTGCCACCAGATAAGAGTGGTGTATTAAGTTGTACTACTCATTCCTATCAGTTTAATACCTGTTACGTCACCTATCAGGGGACGTGTATATGGCATGGATGTTTGGAACAGGGAAAAGGAAAAAGATGCTGGGTCGGACCTCCTACTTCGAATTTGGGGCACTGCACGTGCAATCTAAGGTGCCACCAGATAGGAGTGGTGTATTAAGTTGTACTACTCATTCCTATCAGTTTAATACCTGTTACGTCACCTATCAGGGGACGTGTATATGGCATGGATTTTTGGAACAGGGAGATGGAAAATGATGCTTGGTCGGACCTCCTACTTTGAAATTGGGGCACTGCACGTGCAATCTAAGGTGCCACCAGATAAGAGAGGTGTATTAAGTTGTACTACTCATTCCTATCAGTTTAATACCTGTTACGTCACCTATCAGGGGATGTGTATATGGCATGGATGTTTGGAACAGGGAGATAAAAAAAGATGCTTGGTCGGACCTCCTACTTCGAATTTGGGGCACTGCACGTGCAATCTAAGGTGCCACCAGATAGGAGTGGTGTATTAAGTTGTACTATTTATTCCTATCAGTTTAATACCTGTTCCGTCACCTTTCTTTCCTCCCAATAGCACATGCTATATGTCATCAACTGGCCTGTGTGTATTTAGAGAACCACATTTTAAGGCCCTTAACCTGGGACAAGGTGGCTTGGCTATCAGAATTGCCTCAGAGCCTTAAAAACTCGCCAAACCCCCTAATCAGACACTCACTATCATTCTGGAAATGGGCCAAGAAACACACAGGTTTGTTCCCTGGATCCACCCAAATGACTCCAATTCTTGACCACCCTCAGGCCCCGAAACACATGAGCACAACATCACAACACTGGTGGAGTTCAAGGAAACTAGATAGACTGGGAGACTGGTTAGTAAAGGGCCAGATGCTTACCTATGAGGAACTGAGGGACAAGCATGAGCTACCGCTGTCAGAACATTACAATTACTGTAGGCTGAGGCATTTCACACACTCCCTGAACCAGAAACAGGGGACACCGGTCTTAAATTGGTTCTCCAAAATTTGTAAAGATAAACCTCTATCAAGGGGGATCATTGGGTCGCTTTACAAATATAAAACATTTGTTACTGGTTGAAGCGACACTGGGGTAAGGACCGGAGTGGGGGAGTCCTGGAGACCCTTCAGAAGCAACCGGCGGCAAAATCATCCCAGGAAAGGAGAGGTCGCTCACTGAAGCCTGCCCTAGGGTAACCCAAGGGTGATTGCCCAGGTTAGATATTGTAAATAACAAGCTAATACTGCTGGAGGGATGATAGCTAATAGGACTTTGGTGTTCCCTGCAGATGTACTCTTTACTATTGTCTGTTTTACCATGTTTTAGGTATCTCTTAAATTGCAATCACAGTAAAAAGAAAGAAAAATTATTAACCTAAAAAGTAAAAATAAGAAGGAATAACCAGCTAACTTTCACTTCTATTGTAAATATGTATTTTTGCACAACTGTTATGCAAGACTGTTCAAAAATGCTTTATTTTTCATTACATGCTGAACGCCTTCTGACAATAAAAGAATTTAAATGCAAAAATTAGGTATTGTTGCAGCAACCAGAAAAAGTCGTTCTCTGAGGGTGGACCCTGAAGGGCTGTGGCAATGCATAGGACTTAAAAAGCTCTGCATGTCCTCCATCAACAACACGTCTGTAAAGCGTCCTCTCCTTGCCGGCGTGGTCGTGGGAGGAGGAGGATTATGTTCACCTCTTCCGCTGTTAGATTGCCTTTGTGCTGTGACATCACCCTTAAACTCTGTGTAAAGCATACTTTTTAATTTATTTTGGTAGTGCTGCATCCTTTCCAACTTGCGGTAATTCGGTAACATTTCAGGCACTTTCTGCTTATACCGGAGGTCTAGTATCGGGGACACCCAGTACAGGTTGTTCTCCTTCATCCTTTTCATACGAGGGTCCCTCAACAGGCACGACAGCATGAAAGACCCCATTTGCACAAGGTTGGATGCTGAGCTATTCATGTCCCGTTCCTCGTCCTCAGTGATCTCACTGAAGGTATGTTCTTACCCCCAGCCACGTACAACACCACTGGTACCAGATAGGTGACAACAAGCACCCTGGGATGCCTGTTGTGTTTGGTCTTCCTACTCCTCCTCAAAGCCACATTCCTCCTCTGACTCCTCTTCCTCACATTCCTCTTCCAGCGTTGCAGCAGGTCCAGCAAGTGATGCTGATAAGGCTGTTTCTGGCGGTGATTGTGACCACAACTCTTCCTCTTCACGCTCATCTACGGCCTGATCCAGCACTCTTTGCAGGGCACGCTCCAGGAAGAAAACAAATGGTATGATGCTGCTGATGGTGCCCTGGGTGCGACTGACCAGGTTTGTTACCTCCTCAAAAGGACGCATAAGCCTACAGGCATTGCGCATGAGCGTCCAGTAACGTGGCAAAAAATCCCCAGCTCTGCAGAGGCTGTCCTAGCACCCCGGTCATACAAATACTCGTTAATGGCCTTTTCTTGTTGGAGCAGGCGGTTTAACATTAGGAGTGTGGAAATCCAACGTGTCGGGCTGTCTAAAATCAAGTGCCTCGCTGGCATGTTGTTTCGCCGCTGGATATCTGTAAAGTGCGCCATGGCCGTGTAGGAATGCCTGAAATGGGCACACACCTTCCTGGCCTGCTTCAGGACGCCCTGTAAGCCTAGGTGCTTATGCACAAAGCGTTGTACAATCAGATTGCACACATGTGCCATGCACGGCACATGTGTCAACTTGCCCAAATTCAATGCCGCCAACAAATTTCTTCCGTTGTCACAAACCACTTTGCCGATCTCCAGTTGGTGCGGAGTCAGCCACTGATCCACCTGTGCGTTCAGGGCGGACAGGAGTGCTGGTCCGGTGTGCTTTCAGGGAAGTCAACCCCAAGACGCCGTGACACTGCTGTATCCGGGATGTGGAATAGTACCTGTGGAGCTGGGGAGGTGCCGTTGATATCGAGCAAGACATAGCAGCAGCAGAAGAGGACTCAGCCGAGGAGGTTATGGAAGAGGATGGAGTAGGAGGAGTAGAGGAGGTGGCAGCAGGCCTGCCTGCAAGTCGTGGCGGTTCACCAACTCCTCTGCAGAGCCACGTATTCCATGCTTGGCAGCCGTCACCAGGTTTACCCAATGCGCAGTGTAGGTGATATACCTGCCCTGACCATGCTTTGCAGACCAGGTATCCGTGGTCAGATGGAACCTTGCCCCAACACTGTGTGCCAGAGATGCCATTACTTCCTTTTGCACAATCGAGTACAGTTTGGGGATTGCCTTTTGTGCAAAGAAATTTCGGCCGGGTACCTTCCACTGCGGTGTCCCAATAGCTACAAATTTTTTGAACGCCTCAGACTCCACCAGCTTGTATGGTAAAAGCTGGCGGGCTAAGAGTTCAGACAAGCCAGATGTCAGTTGCCGGGCAAGGGGGTCACTTTGTGACATTGGCTTCTTACGCTCAAACATGTCCTTGACAGACACCTGACTGTGGGCAGATGAGCAGGGACTGCTCAGGACGAGACACGGAGTGGCGGATGGTTGAGAGGGGCCAAGCAGGGCAGCAGTGGTTGACGTGGCTGAAGATGCTGGACCAGGAGGAGGATGGCGGCTTTGACTTTGTGTGCTGCTTGTACTGATTTGTTGATCACATAGACGTTTGTGATGTGACATCATGTGCCTTCGCAGAGAAGTTGTACCTAGGTGGGTGTTGGACTTCACACGACTCAGGCAGACACACGAAAAAATTGCCACACTGCTGAGCTCTGCAATGACGGCATTCTGTTGGTGGCAAAAGCATGCGTTGACTGGCGTGCTGTCTGGCTGACACCGGGTGCCGATGCATGCTGTCTGACTGTGCCACTAGCTACTGTCGACGACCTCCCGCTGCTTCCATCTCGTCTCCTCCTCCTCTCTTTCTCCCCATCTGAACTTTCCTCCTGTTCTTCTTCTCTTATAGCGGGCACCCACGTGACATCCACGGATGCATCGTCATCATCAACTGCTTCACTTGTATCTGACAACTCAACAAAGGAAGCAGCACCGGGTACAACATCATCATCATCATTAGACCGTACGCCCATGTGTGTAATGCTGCCTGACTGGGACATATCCTTGTTATCTACATCCTCTGGCACTAATGTTTGTGCATCACTCATTTCTCTCAACGGATGTGTAAATAACTCTGCTGATGGATCAAGTGAAGCTGGGCGAGTGGTAACTGGAGAGGTGCCAGAAGCTAAGCTGGAGGAGGATGGTGCGTCTAGGTTCCGAGCAGAAGCTGTAGAAGATTGGGTGTCCTGTGTTAGCCAGTCAACCATGTCCTCAGAACTTTTCAAGTTCAGGGTACGTTGCCTCTCAAAACTGGGCATTATTCTAGGGCCAAAGGGAATCACAGCACCATGACCACGACGGCCCCTGCGGGGTGGCCTGCCTCTGCCTGTTATTTTTTTTATGATTAGTGGTACTATGCGTGCAAGCTACTGTGACACCAGATATGAGTGTCACTGTGCACTGGCAAAAGTTGGCAGACTAGATGCAATAGGCTTCACAAACACGCCTGTAGGCAAGCAACTGATATTCAATCGATTACAGTTAAAAAAGGGTTGTTTTATTTCACTGCACACTATGGTTGCGCTAGATATCAGTGCACTGTGCACTGGCAAAAGTTGGCAGACTAGATGCAATAGGCTTCACACACGCCTGTAGGCAGGCAACTGATATTCAATCGATTACAGTAAAAAAAGGGTTGTTTATTTCACTGCACACTACGGTGACACCAGATATGTGTGTCACTGTGCACTGGTAAAAGTTGGCAGACTAGATGCAATAGGCCTCACACACAAGCCTTTAGGCAGGCAACTGATATTCAATCGATTACAGTAAAAAAAGGGTTGTTTTATTTCACTGCACACTACGGTTGCACTAGATATGAGTGTCACTGAGCACTGGCAAAAGTTGGCAGACTAGATACAATAGGCCTCACACACACGCCTTTAGGCAGGCAACTGATATTCAATCGATTACAGTAAAAAAAGGGTTGTTTTATTTCACTGCACACTACGGTTGCACTAGATATGAGTGTCACTGAGCACTGGCAAAAGTTGGCAGACTAGATGCAATAGGCCTCACACACACGCCTTTAGGCAGGCAACTGATATTCTATCGATTACAGTAAAAAAAAGGGTTGTTTTATTTCACTGCACACTGCGGTGACACCAGATATGAGTGTCACTGTGCACTGGCAAAAGTTGGCAGACTAGAAGCAATATGCCTCACACACACGCATTAAGGCAGGCAACTGATATTCAATCGATTACAGTAAAAAAAGGGTTGTTTTATTTCACTGCACACTACGGTTGTACTAGATATGAGTGTCACTGTGCACTGGCAAAAGTTGGCAGACAAGATGCAATAGGCCTCACACACACGCCTGTAGGCAGGCAACTGATATTCAATCGATTACAGTAAAAAAAGGGTTGTTTTATTTCACTGCACACTATGGTTGCACTAGATATGAGTGTCACTGTGCACTTGCAAAAGTTGACAGACTAGATGCAATAGGCCTCACACACACGCCTGTAGGCATGCAACTGATATTCAATCGATTACAGTAAAAAAAGGGTTGTTTTATTTCACTGCACACTACGGTTGCACTAGATATGAGTGTCACTGAGCACTGGCAAAAGATGGCAGACTAGATGCAATAGGCCGCACACACACGCCTGTAGGAAGGCAACTGATATTCAATCGATTACAGTAAAAAAAGGTTTGTTTTATTTTACTGCACACTATGGTTGCACTAGATATGAGTGTCACTGTGCACTGGCAAAAGTTGGCAGACAAGATGCAATAGGTCTCACACACACGCCTTTAGGCAGGCAACTGATATTCAATCGATTACAGTAAAAAAAGGGTTGTTTTATTTCACTGCACACTACGGTTGCACTAGATTTGAGTGTCACTGAGCACTGGCAAAAGTTGGCAGACTAGATGCAATAGGCCTCACACACACGCCTTTAGGCAGGCAACTGATATTCAATCGATTACAGTAAAAAAAGGGTTGTTTTATTTCACTGCACACAACGGTTGCACTAGATATGAGTGTCACTGTGCACTGGCAAAAGTTGGCAGACTAGATGCAATAGGCCTCACACACACGCCTGTAGGCAGGCAACTGATATTCAATCGATTACAGTAAAAAAAGGGTAGTTTTATTTCACTGCACACTACGGTTGCACTAGATATGAGTGTAACAGAGCACTGGCAAAAGTTGGCATACTAAATGCAATAGGCCTCACACACACGCCTGTAGGCAGGCAACTGATATTCAATCGATTACAGTAAAAAAAGGGTTGTTTTATTTCACTGCACACTACGGTGACACCAGATATGAGTGTCACTGTGCACTGGCAAAAGTTGGCAGACTAGAAGCAATAGGCCTCACACACACGCCTTAAGGCAGGCAACTGATATTCAATCGATAACAGTAAAAAAAAGGTTGTTTTATTTCACTGCACACTACGGTTGCACTAGATATGAGTGTCACTGTGCACTAGCAAAAGTTGGCAGACTAGATGCAATAGGCCTCACACACACGCCTGTAGGCAGGCAACTGATATTCAATCGATTACAGTAAAAAAAGGGTTGTTTTATTTCACTGCACACTACGGTTGCACTAGATATGAGTGTCACTGAGCACTGGCAAAAGTTGGCAGACTAGATGCAATAGGCCTCACACACGCCTGTAGGCAGGCAACTGATATTCAATCGATTACAGTAAAAAAAAAGGGTTGTTTTATTTCACTGCACACTACGGTTGCACTAGATATGAGTGTCACTGTGCACTGGCAAAAGTTGACAGACTAGATGCAATAGGCCTCACACACACACCTGTAGGCATGCAACTGATATTCAATCGATTACAGTAAAAAAAAGGGTTGTTTTATTTCACTGCACACTACGGTTGCACTAGATATGAGTGTCACTGAGCACTGGCAAAAGTTGGCAGACTAGATGCAATAGGCCGCACACACACGCCTGTAGGCAGGCAACTGATATTCAATCGATTACAGTAAAAAAAGGGTTGTTTTATTTCACTGTACACTAAGGTGACACCAGATATGAGTGTAACTGTGCACTGGCAATAGTTGGCAGACAAGATGCAATAGGCCTCACACACACGCCTTTAGGCAGGCAACTGATATTCAATCGATTATAGTAAAAAAAGGGTTGTTTTATTTCACTGCACACTACGGTTGCACTAGATATGAGTGTCACTGAGCACTGGCAAAAGTTGGCAGACTAGATGCAATAGGCCTCACACACACGCCTTTAGGCAGGAAACTGATATTCAATCGATTACAGTAAAAAAAGGTTTGTTTTATTTTACTGCACACTATGGTTGCACTAGATATGAGTGTCACTGTGCACTGGCAAAAGTTGGCAGACTAGATGCAATAGGCCTCACACACACGCCTGTAGGCAGGCAACTGATATTCAATCGATTACAGTAAAAAAAGGGTTGTTTTATTTCACTGCACACAACGGTTGCACTAGATATGAGTGTCACTGTGCCATGGCAAAAGTTGGCAGACTAGATGCAATAGGCCTCACACACATGCCTGTAGGCAGGCAACTGATATTCAATCGATTACAGTAAAAAAAGGGTTGTTTTATTTCACTGCACACAACGGTTGCACTAGATATGAGTGTCACTGTGCCATGGCAAAAGTTGGCAGACTAGATGCAATAGGCCTCACACACACGCCTGTAGGCAGGCAACTGATATTCAATCGATTACAGTAAAAAAAGGGTTGTTTTATTTCACTGTACACTAAGGTGACACCAGATATGAGTGTAACTGTGCACTGGCAAAAGTTGGCAGACAAGATGCAATAGGCCTCACACACACGCCTTTAGGCAGGCAACTGATATTCAATCGATTACAGTTAAAAATGGGTTGTTTTATTTCACTGCACACTACGGTTGCACTAGATATGAGTGTCCTTGAGCACTGGCAAAAGTTGGCAGACAAGATGCAATAGGCCTCAGACACACGCCTGTAGGCAGGCAACTGATATTCAATCGATTACAGTAAAAAAAAGGGTTGTTTTATTTCACTGTACACTAAGGTGACAACAGATATGAGTTTAACTGTGCACTGGCAAAAGTTGGCAGACAAGATGCAATAGGCCTCACACACACGCCTTTAGGCAGGCAACTGATATTCAATCGATTACAGTAAAAAAAGGGTTGTTTTATTTCACTGCACACTACGGTTGCACTAGATATGAGTGTCACTGTGCACTGGCAAAAGTTGGCAGACTAGATGCAATAGGCCTCACACACACTCCTGTAGGCAGGCAACTGATATTCAATCGATTACAGTAAAAAAAAGGGTTGTTTTATTTCACTGCACACTACGGTTGCACTAGATATGAGTGTCACTGTGCACTGGCAAAAGTTGGCAGACTAGATACAATAGGCCTCACACACACGCCTTTAGGCAAGCAACTGATATTCAATCGATTACAGTAAAAAAAGGGTTGTTTTATTTCACTGCACACTACGGTTGCACTAGATATGAGTGTCACTGTGCACTGGCAAAGGTTGGCAGACTAGATACAATAGGCCTCACACACACGCCTTTAGGCAGGCAACTGATATTCAATCGATAATAGTAAAAAATGGGTTGTTTTATTTCACTGCACACTACGGTTGGACTAGATATAAGTGTCACTGTGCACTGGCAAAAGTTGGCAGACTAGATGCAATAGGCCTCACACACACGCCTGTAGGCAGGCAACTGATATTCAATCGATTATAGTAAAAAAAAGGGTTGTTTTATTTCACTGCACACTACGGTTGCACTAGATATGAGTGTCACTGTGCACTGGCAAAAGTTGGCAGACTAGATACAATAGGCCTCACACACACGCCTTTAGGCAGGCAACTGATATTCAATCGATTACAGTAAAAAAAGGGTTGTTTTATTTCACTGCACACTATGGTTGCACTAGATATGAGTGTCACTGTGCACTGGCAAAAGTTGGCAGACTAGATGCAATAGGCCTCACACACACGCCTTTAGGCAGGAAACTGATATTCAATCGATTACAGTAAAAAAAAGAGTTGTTTTATTTCACTGCACACTACTGTGTCACCAGATATGAGTGTCACTGTGCACTGGTAAAAGTTGGCAGACTAGATGCAATAGGCCTCACACACACGCCTGTAGGCAGGCAACTGATATTCAATCGATTACAGTAAAAAAAAGGGTTGTTTTATTTCACTGCACACTACGGTTGTACTAGATATGAGTGTCACTGTGCACTGGCAAATGTTGGCAGACTAGATGCAATAGGCCTCACACACACGCCTGTAGGCAGGCAACTGATATTCAATTGATTACAGTAAAAAAAAGGGTTGTTTTATTTCACTGCACACTACGGTTGCACTAGATATGAGTGTCACTGTGCACTGGCAAAAGTTGGCAGACTAGATGCAATAGGCCTCACACACACACCTGTAGGCAGG
Organism: Discoglossus pictus; assembly: GCA_027410445.1. Taxonomy (NCBI): domain Eukaryota; kingdom Metazoa; phylum Chordata; class Amphibia; order Anura; family Alytidae; genus Discoglossus; species Discoglossus pictus. Next base: position 191,673,256 of record CM050165.1, read on the forward strand.
CAACTGATATTCAATCGATTACAGTAAAGAAAGGGTTGTTTTATTTCATAACACACTACGGTTGCACTAGATATGAGTGTCACTGTGCACTGGCAAAAGTTGGCAGACTAGATGCAATAGGCCTCATACACACGCCTTTAGGCAGGCAACTGATATTCAAATGATTACAGTAAAAAAAGGGTTGTTTTATTTCACTGCACACTATGGTTGCACTAGATATGAGTGTCACTGTGCACTGGCAAAAGTTGGCAGACTAGAAGCAATAGGCCTCACACACACGCCTTAAGGCAGGCAACTGATATTCAATCGATAACAGTAAAAAAAAGGTTGTTTTATTTCACTGCACACTACGGTTGCACTAGATATGAGTGTCACTGTGCACTAGCAAAAGTTGGCAGACTAGATGCAATGGGCCTCACACACACGCCTGTAGGCAGGCAACTGATATTCAATCGATTACAGTAAAAAAAGGGTTGTTTTATTTCACTGCACACTACGGTTGCACTAGATATGAGTGTCACTTAGCACTGGCAAAAGTTGGCAGACTAGATGCAATAGGCCTCACACACGCCTGTAGGCAGGCAACTGATATTCAATCGATTACAGTAAAAAAAAAGGGTTGTTTTATTTCACTGCACACTACGGTTGCACTAGATATGAGTGTCACTGTGCATTGGCAAAAGTTGACAGACTAGATGCAATAGGCCTCACACACACACCTGTAGGCATGCAACTGATATTCAATCGATTACAGTAAAAAAAGGGTTGTTTTATTTCACTGCACACTACGGTTGCACTAGATATGAGTGTCACTGAGCACTGGCAAAAGTTGGCAGACTAGATGCAATAGGCCGCACACACACGCCTGTAGGCAGGCAACTGATATTCAATCGGTTACAGTAAAAAAAGGGTTGTTTTATTTCACTGTACACTAAGGTGACACCAGATATGAGTGTAACTGTGCACTGGCAAAAGTTGGCAGACAAGATGCAATAGGCCTCACACACACGCCTTTAGGCAGGCAACTGATATTCAATCGATTATAGTAAAAAAAGGGTTGTTTTATTTCACTGCACACTACGGTTGCACTAGATCTGAGTGTCACTGAGCACTGGCAAAAGTTGGCAGACTAGATGCAATAGGCCTCACACACACGCCTTTAGGCAGGAAACTGATATTCAATCGATTACAGTAAAAAAAGGTTTGTTTTATTTTACTGCACACTATGGTTGCACTAGATATGAGTGTCACTGTGCACTGGCAAAAGTTGGCAGACTAGATGCAATAGGCCTCACACACACGCCTGTAGGCAGGCAACTGATATTCAATCGATTACAGTAAAAAAAGGGTTGTTTTATTTCACTGCACACAACGGTTGCACTAGATATGAGTGTCACTGTGCCATGGCAAAAGTTGGCAGACTAGATGCAATAGGCCTCACACACATGCCTGTAGGCAGGCAACTGATATTCAATCGATTACAGTAAAAAAAGGGTTGTTTTATTTCACTGCACACAACGGTTGCACTAGATATGAGTGTCACTGTGCCATGGCAAAAGTTGGCAGACTAGATGCAATAGGCCTCACACACACGCCTGTAGGCAGGCAACTGATATTCAATCGATTACAGTAAAAAAAGGGTTGTTTTATTTCACTGTACACTAAGGTGACAACAGATATGAGTGTAACTGTGCACTGGCAAAAGTTGGCAGACTAGATGCAATAGGCCTCACACACACGCCTTTAGGCAGGCAACTGATATTCAATCGATTACAGTAAAAAATGGGTTGTTTTATTTCACTGCACACTACGGTTGCACTAGATATGAGTGTCCCTGTGCACTGGCAAAAGTTGGCAGACTAGATGCAATAGGCCTCACACACACGCCTGTAGGCAGGCAACTGATATTCATTCGATTACAGTAAAAAAAAGGGTTGTTTTATTTCACTGTACACTAAGGTGACACCAGATATGAGTTTAACTGTGCACTGGCAAAAGTTGGCAGACAAGATGCAATAGGCCTCACACACACGCCTTTAGGCAGGCAACTGATATTCAATCGATTACAGTAAAAAAAGGGTTGTTTTATTTCACTGCACACTACGGTTGCACTAGATATGAGTGTCACTGTGCACTGGCAAAAGTTGGCAGACTAGATGCAATAGGCCTCACACACACTCCTGTAGGCAGGCAACTGATATTCAATCGATTACAGTAAAAAAAAGGGTTGTTTTATTTCACTGCACACTACGGTTGCACTAGATATGAGTGTCACTGTGCACTGGCAAAAGTTGGCAGACTAGATACAATAGGCCTCACACACACGCCTTTAGGCAAGCAACTGATATTCAATCGATTACAGTAAAAAAAGGGTTGTTTTATTTCACTGCACACTACGGTTGCACTAGATATGAGTGTCACTGTGCACTGGCAAAGGTTGGCAGACTAGATACAATAGGCCTCACACACACGCCTTTAGGCAGGCAACTGATATTCAATCGATAATAGTAAAAAATGGGTTGTTTTATTTCACTGCACACTACGGTTGGACTAGATATAAGTGTCACTGTGCACTGGCAAAAGTTGGCAGACTAGATGCAATAGGCCTCACACACACGCCTGTAGGCAGGCAACTGATATTCAATCGATTATAGTAAAAAAAAGGGTTGTTTTATTTCACTGCACACTACGGTTGCACTAGATATGAGTGTCACTGTGCACTGGCAAAAGTTGGCAGACTAGATACAATAGGCCTCACACACACGCCTTTAGGCAGGCAACTGATATTCAATCGATTACAGTAAAAAAAGGGTTGTTTTATTTCACTGCACACTATGGTTGCACTAGATATGAGTGTCACTGTGCACTGGCAAAAGTTGGCAGACTAGATGCAATAGGCCTCACACACACGCCTTTAGGCAGGAAACTGATATTCAATCGATTACAGTAAAAAAAAGAGTTGTTTTATTTCACTGCACACTACTGTGTCACCAGATATGAGTGTCACTGTGCACTGGTAAAAGTTGGCAGACTAGATGCAATAGGCCTCACACACACGCCTGTAGGCAGGCAACTGATATTCAATCGATTACAGTAAAAAAAAGGGTTGTTTTATTTCACTGCACACTACGGTTGTACTAGATATGAGTGTCACTGTGCACTGGCAAATGTTGGCAGACTAGATGCAATAGGCCTCACACACACGCCTGTAGGCAGGCAACTGATATTCAATTGATTACAGTAAAAAAAAGGGTTGTTTTATTTCACTGCACACTACGGTTGCACTAGATATGAGTGTCACTGTGCACTGGCAAAAGTTGGCAGACTAGATGCAATAGGCCTCACACACACACCTGTAGGCAGGCAACTGATATTCAATCGATTACAGTAAAGAAAGGGTTGTTTTATTTCATAACACACTACGGTTGCACTAGATATGAGTGTCACTGTGCACTGGCAAAAGTTGGCAGACTAGATGCAATAGGCCTCATACACACGCCTTTAGGCAGGCAACTGATATTCAAATGATTACAGTAAAAAAAGGGTTGTTTTATTTCACTGCACACTATGGTTGCACTAGATATGAGTGTCACTGTGCACTGGCAAAAGTTGGCAGACTAGATGCAATATGCCTCACACACATGCCTTTAGGCAGGCAACTGATATTCAATCGATTACAGTAAAAAAAGGGTTGTTTTATTTCACTGCACACTACGGTTGCACTAGATATGAGTGTCACTGTGCACTGGTAAAAGTTGGCAGACTAGATGCAAGAGGCCTCACACACATGCCTGTAGGCAGGCAACTGATATTCAATCGATTACAGTAAAAAAAGTGTTGTTTTATTTCACTGCACACTACGGTTGCACTAGATATGAGTGCCACTGTGCACTGGCAAAAGTTGGCAGACTAGATGCAATAGGCCTCACACACACGCCTGTAGGCAGGCAACTGATATTCAATCGATTACAGTAAAAAAAAAGGGTTGTTTAATTTCACTGCACACTACGGTTGCACTAGATATGAGTGTCACTGTGCACTGGCAAAAGTTGGCAGACTAGATACAATAGGCCTCACACACACGCCTGTAGGCAGGCAACTGATATTCAATCGATTACAGTAAAAAAAACGGTTGTTTTATTTCACTGCACACTACGGTTGCACTAGATATGAGTGTCACTGTGCACTGGCAAAAGTTGGCAGACTAGATGCAATAGGCCTCACACACACGCCTGTAGGCAGGCAACTGATATTCAATCGATTACAGTAAAAAAAGGGTTGTTTTATTTCACTGCACACTACGGTGACACCAGATATGAGTGTCACTGTGCACTGGCAAAAGTTGGCAGACTAGAAGCAATAGGCCTCACACACACGCCTTAAGGCAGGCAACTGATATTCAATCGATAACAGTAAAAAAAAGGGTTGTTTTATTTCACTGCACACTACGGTTGCACTAGATATGAGTGTCACTGTGCACTAGCAAAAGTTGGCAGACTAGATGCAATGGGCCTCACACACACGCCTGTAGGCAGGCAACTGATATTCAATCGATTACAGTAAAAAAAGGGTTGTTTTATTTCACTGCACACTACGGTTGCACTAGATATGAGTGTCACTGAGCACTGGCAAAAGTTGGCAGACTAGATGCAATAGGCCTCACACACGCCTGTAGGCAGGCAACTGATATTCAATCGATTACAGTAAAAAAAAAGGGTTGTTTTATTTCACTGCACACTACGGTTGCACTAGATATGAGTGTCACTGTGCACTGGCAAAAGTTGACAGACTAGATGCAATAGGCCTCACACACACGCCTGTAGGCATGCAACTGATATTCAATCGATTACAGTAAAAAAAGGGTTGTTTTATTTCACTGCACACTACGGTTGCACTAGATATGAGTGTCACTGAGCACTGGCAAAAGTTGGCAGACTAGATGCAATAGGCCGCACACACACGCCTGTAGGCAGGCAACTGATATTCAATCGATTACAGTAAAAAAAGGGTTGTTTTATTTCACTGTACACTAAGGTGACACCAGATATGAGTGTAACTGTGCACTGGCAAAAGTTGGCAGACAAGATGCAATAGGCCTCACACACACGCCTTTAGGCAGGCAACTGATATTCAATCGATTATAGTAAAAAAAGGGTTGTTTTATTTCACTGCACACTACGGTTGCACTAGATATGAGTGTCACTGAGCACTGGCAAAAGTTGGCAGACTAGATGCAATAGGCCTCACACACACGCCTTTAGGCAGGAAACTGATATTCAATCGATTACAGTAAAAAAAGTTTTGTTTTATTTTACTGCACACTATGGTTGCACTAGATATGAGTGTCACTGTGCACTGGCAAAAGTTGGCAGACTAGATGCAATAGGCCTCACACACACGCCTGTAGGCAGGCAACTGATATTCAATCGATTACAGTAAAAAAAGGGTTGTTTTATTTCACTGCACACAACGGTTGCACTAGATATGAGTGTCACTGTGCCATGGCAAAAGTTGGCAGACTAGATGCAATAGGCCTCACACACATGCCTGTAGGCAGGCAACTGATATTCAATCGATTACAGTAAAAAAAAGGGTTGTTTTATTTCACTGCACACAACGGTTGCACTAGATATGAGTGTCACTGTGCCATGGCAAAAGTTGGCAGACTAGATGCAATAGGCCTCACACACACGCCTGTAGGCAGGCAACTGATATTCAATCGATTACAGTAAAAAAAGGGTTGTTTTATTTCACTGTACACTAAGGTGACAACAGATATGAGTGTAACTGTGCACTGGCAAAAGTTGGAAGACAAGATGCAATAGGCCTCACACACACGCCTTTAGGCAGGCAACTGATATTCAATCGATTACAGTAAAAAAAGGGTTGTTTTATTTCACTGCACACTACGGTTGCACTAGATATGAGTGTCACTGTGCACTGGCAAAAGTTGGCAGACTAGATGCAATAGGCCTCACACACACGCCTGTAGGCAGGCAACTGATATTCATTCGATTACAGTAAAAAAAAGGGTTGTTTTATTTCACTGTACACTAAGGTGACAACAGATATGAGTTTAACTGTGCACTGGCAAAAGTTGGCAGACAAGATGCAATAGGCCTCACACACACATCCTTTAGGCAGGCAAATGATATTCAATCGATTACAGTAAAAAAAGGGTTGTTTTATTTCACTGCACACTACGGTTGCACTAGATATGAGTGTCACTGTGCACTGGCAAAAGTTGGCAGACTAGATGCAATAGGCCTCACACACACTCCTGTAGGCAGGCAACTGATATTCAATCGATTACAGTAAAAAAAAGGGTTGTTTTATTTCACTGCACACTACGGTTGCACTAGATATGAGTGTCACTGTGCACTGGCAAAAGTTGGCAGACTAGATACAATAGACCTCACACACACGCCTTTAGGCAAGGCAACTGATATTCAATCGATTACAGTAAAAAAAGGGTTGTTTTATTTCACTGCACACTACGGTTGCACTAGATATGAGTGTCACTGTGCACTGGCAAAAGTTGGCAGACTAGATACAATAGGCCTCACACACACGCCTTTAGGCAGGCAACTGATATTCAATCGATAATAGTAAAAAATGGGTTGTTTTATTTCACTGCACACTACGGTTGGACTAGATATAAGTGTCACTGTGCACTGGCAAAAGTTGGCAGACTAGATGCAATAGGCCTCACACACACGCCTGTAGGCAGGCAACTGATATTCAATCGATTACAGTAAAAAAAGGGTTGTTTTATTTCACTGCACACTATGGTTGCACTAGATATGAGTGTCACTGTGCACTGGCAAAAGTAGGCAGACTAGATGCAATAGGCCTCACACACACGCCTTTAGGCAGGAAACTGATATTCAATCGATTACAGTAAAAAAAAGAGTTGTTTTATTTCACTGCACACTACTGTGTCACCAGATATGAGTGTCACTGTGCACTGGTAAAAGTTGGCAGACTAGATGCAATAGGCCTCACACACACGCCTGTAGGAAGGCAACTGATATTCAATCGATTACAGTAAAAAAAAGGGTTGTTTTATTTCACTGCACACTACGGTTGTACTAGATATGAGTGTCACTGTGCACTGGCAAATGTTGGCAGACTAGATGCAATAGGCCTCACACACACGCCTGTAGGCAGGCAACTGATATTCAATTGATTACAGTAAAAAAAAGGGTTGTTTTATTTCACTGCACACTACGGTTGCACTAGATATGAGTGTCACTGTGCACTGGCAAAAGTTGGCAGACTAGATGCAATAGGCCTCACACACACACCTGTAGGCAGGCAACTGATATTCAATCGATTACAGTAAAGAAAGGGTTGTTTTATTTCATAACACACTACGGTTGCACTAGATATGAGTGTCACTGTGCACTGGCAAAAGTTGGCAGACTAGATGCAATAGGCCTCATACACACGCCTTTAGGCAGGCAACTGATATTCAAATGATTACAGTAAAAAAAGGGTTGTTTTATTTCACTGCACACTATGGTTGCACTAGATATGAGTGTCACTGTGCACTGGCAAAAGTTGGCAGACTAGATGCAATATGCCTCACACACATGCCTTTAGGCAGGCAACTGATATTCAATCGATTACAGTAAAAAAAAGGGTTGTTTTATTTCACTGCACACTACGGTTGCACTAGATATGAGTGTCACTGTGCACTGGTAAAAGTTGGCAGACTAGATGCAAGAGGCCTCACACACATGCCTGTAGGCAGGCAACTGATATTCAATCGATTACAGTAAAAAAAGTGTTGTTTTATTTCACTGCACACTACGGTTGCACTAGATATGAGTGCCACTGTGCACTGGCAAAAGTTGGCAGACTAGATGCAATAGGCCTCACACACACGCCTGTAGGCAGGCAACTGATATTCAATCGATTACAGTAAAAAAAAGGGTTGTTTAATTTCACTGCACACTACGGTTGCACTAGATATGAGTGTCACTGTGCACTGGCAAAAGTTGGCAGACTAGATACAATAGGCCTCACACACACGCCTGTAGGCAGGCAACTGATATTCAATCGATTACAGTAAAAAAAACGGTTGTTTTATTTCACTGCACACTACGGTTGCACTAGATATGAGTGTCACTGTGCACTGGCAAAAGTTGGCAGACTAGATGCAATAGGCCTCACACACATGCCTGTAGGCAGGCAACTGATATTCAATCGATTACAGTAAAAAAAGGGTTGTTTTATTTCACTGCACACAACGGTTGCACTAGATATGAGTGTCACTGTGCCATGGCAAAAGTTGGCAGACTAGATGCAATAGGCCGCACACACACGCCTGTAGGCAGGCAACTGATATTCAATCGATTACAGTAAAAAAAGGGTTGTTTTATTTCACTGTACACTAAGGTGACAACAGATATGAGTGTACCTGTGCACTGGCAATAGTTGGCAGACAAGATGCAATAGGCCTCACACACACGCCTTTAGGCAGGCAACTGATATTCAATCGATTATAGTAAAAAAAGGGTTGTTTTATTTCACTGCACACTACGGTTGCACTAGATCTGAGTGTCACTGAGCACTGGCAAAAGTTGGCAGACTAGATGCAATAGGCCTCACACACACGCCTTTAGGCAGGAAACTGATATTCAATCGATTACAGTAAAAAAAGTTTTGTTTTATTTTACTGCACACTATGGTTGCACTAGATATGAGTGTCACTGTGCACTGGCAAAAGTTGGCAGACTAGATGCAATAGGCCGCACACACACGCCTGTAGGCAGGCAACTGATATTCAATCGATTACAGTAAAAAAAGGCTTGTTTTATTTCACTGCACACAACGGTTGCACTAGATATGAGTGTCACTGTGCCATGGCAAAAGTTGGCAGACTAGATGCAATAGGCCTCACACACATGCCTGTAGGCAGGCAACTGATATTCAATCGATTACAGTAAAAAAAGGGTTGTTTTATTTCACTGCACACAACGGTTGCACTAGATATGAGTGTCACTGTGCCATGGCAAAAGTTGGCAGACTAGATGCAATAGGCCTCACACACACGCCTGTAGGCAGGCAACTGATATTCAATCGATTACAGTAAAAAAAGGGTTGTTTTATTTCACTGTACACTAAGGTGACAACAGATATGAGTGTAACTGTGCACTGGCAAAAGTTGGCAGACAAGATGCAATAGGCCTCACACACACGCCTTTAGGCAGGCAACTGATATTCAATCGATTACAGTAAAAAAAGGGTTGTTTTATTTCACTGCACACTACGGTTGCACTAGATATGAGTGTCACTGTGCACTGGCAAAAGTTGGCAGACTAGATGCAATAGGCCTCACACACACGCCTGTAGGCAGGCAACTGATATTCAATCGATTACAGTAAAAAAAATCGTTGTTTTATTTCACTGCACACTACGGTTGCACTAGATATGAGTGTCACTGTGCACTGGCAAAAGTTGGCAGACTAGATACAATAGGCCTCACACACACGCCTTTAGGCAGACAACTGATATTCAATCGATTACAGTAAAAAATGGGTTGTTTTATTTCACTGCACACTACGGTTGCACTAGATATGAGTGTCACTGTGCACTGGCAAAAGTTGGCAGACTAGATGCAATAGGCCTCACACACACGCCTGTAGGCAGGCAACTGATATTCAATCGATTACAGTAAAAAAAGGGTTGTTTTATTTCACTGCACACTATGGTTGCACTAGATATGAGTGTCACTGTGCACTGGCAAAAGTTGGCAGACTAGATGCAATAGGCCTCACACACACGCCTGTAGGCAGGCAACTGATATTCAATCGATTACAGTAAAAAAAGGGTTGTTTTATTTCACTGCACACTACGGTTGCACTAGATATGAGTGTCACTGTGCACTGGCAACGGTTGGCAGACTAGATACAGTAGGCCTCACACACACGCCTTTAGGCAGGCAACTGATATTCAATCGATAATAGTAAAAAATGGGTTGTTTTATTTCACTGCACACTACGGTTGCACTACATATGAGTGTCACTGTGCACTGGCAAAAGTTGGCAGACTAGATGCAATAGTCCTCACACACACGCCTTTAGGCAGGCAACTGATATTCAATCGATTACAGTAAAAAAAGGGTTGTTTTATTTCACTGCACACTAAAGTTGCACTAGATATGAGTGTCACTGTGCACTGGCAAAAGTTGGCAGACTAGATGCAATAGGCCTCACACACACGCCTGTATGCAGGCAACTGATATTCAATCGATTATAGTAAAAAAAGGGTTGTTTTATTTCACTGCACACTACGGTTGCACTAGATATGAGTGTCACTGTGCACTGGCAAAAGTTGGCAGACTAGATACAATAGGCCTCACACACACGCCTTTAGGCAGGCAACTGATATTCAATCGATTACAGTAAAAAAAGGGTTGTTTTATTTCACTGCACACTACGGTTGCACTAGATATGAGTGTCACTGTGCACTGGCAAAAGTTGGCAGGCTAGATGCAATAGGCCTCACACACACGCCTTTAGGCAGACTAGATGCAATAGGCCTCACACACACGCCTGTAGGCAGGCAACTGATATTCAATCGATTACAGTAAAAAAAGGGTTGTTTTATTTCAATGCACACTACGAATGCACTAGATATGAGTGTCACTGTGCACTGGCAAATGTTGGCAGACTAGATGCAATAGGCCTCACACACACGCCTGTAGGCAGGCAACTGATATTCAATTGATTACAGTAAAGAAAGGGTTGTTTTATTTCATAACAAACTACGGTTGCACTAGATATGAGTGTCACTGTGCACTGGCAAAAGTTGGCAGACTAGATGCAATAGGCCTCATACACACGCCTTTAGGCAGGCAACTGATATTCAATCGATTACAGTAAAAAAAGGGTTGTTTTATTTCACTGCACACTATGGTTGCACTAGATATGAGTGTCACTGTGCACTGGCAAAAGTTGGCAGACTAGATGCAATATGCCTCACACACATGCCTTTAGGCAGGCAACTGATATTCAATCGATTACAGTAAAAAAAGGGTTGTTTTATTTCACTGCACACTACGGTTGTTTTATTTCACTGCACACTATGGTTGCACTAGATATGAGTGTCACTGTGCACTGGCAAAAGTTGGCAGACTAGATGCAATAGGCCTCACACACACGCCTTTAGGCAGGAAACTGATATTCAATCGATTACAGTAAAAAAAAGGGTTGTTTTATTTCACTGCACACTACTGTGTCACCAGATATGAGTGTCACTGTGCACTGGTAAAAGTTGGCAGACTAGATGCAATAGGCCTCACACACACGCCTGTAGGCAGGCAACTGATATTCAATCGATTACAGTAAAAAAAAGGGTTGTTTTATTTCACTGCACACTACGGTTGCACTAGATATGAGTGTCACTGTGCACTGGCAAAAGTTGGCAGACTACATGCAATAGGCCTCACACACACACCTGTAGGCAGGCAACTGATATTCAATCGATTACAGTAAAGAAAGGGTTGTTTTATTTCATAACAAACTACGGTTGCACTAGATATGAGTGTCACTGTGCACTGGCAAAAGTTGGCAGACTAGATGCAATAGGCCTCATACACACGCCTTTAGGCAGGCAACTGATATTCAATCGATTACAGTAAAAAAAGGGTTGTTTTATTTCACTGCACACTATGGTTGCACTAGATATGAGTGTCACTGTGCACTGGCAAAAGTTGGCAGACTAGATGCAATATGCCTCACACACATGCCTTTAGGCAGGCAACTGATATTCAATCGATTACAGTAAAAAAAGGGTTGTTTTATTTCACTGCACACTACGGTTGCACTAGATATGAGTGTCACTGTGCACTGGCAAAAGTTGGCAGACTAGATGCAAGAGGCCTCACACACACGCCTGTAGGCAGGCAACTGATATTCAATCGATTACAGTAAAAAAAGGGTTGTTTTATTTCACTGCACACTACGGTTGCACTAGATATGAGTATCACTGTGCACTGGCAAAAGTTGGCAGACTAGATGCAATAGGCCTCACACACACGCCTGTAGGCAGGCAACTGATATTCAATCGATTACAGTAAAAAAAAGGGTTGTTTTATTTCACTGCACACTACGGTTGCACTAGATATGAGTGTCACTGTGCACTGGCAAAAGTTGGCAGACTAGATACAATAGGCCTCACACACACGCCTGTAGGCAGGCAACTGATATTCAATCGATTACAGTAAAAAAAAGGGTTGTTTTATTTCACTGCACACTACGGTTGCACTAGATATGAGTGTCACTGTGCACTGGCAAAAGTTGGCAGACTAGATGCAATAGGCCTCACACACATGCCTGTAGGCAGGCAACTGATATTCAATCGATTACAGTAAAAAAAGGGTTGTTTTATTTCACTGCACACAACGGTTGCACAAGATATGAGTGTCACTGTGCCATGGCAAAAGTTGGCAGACTAGATGCAATAGGCCTCACACACATGCCTGTAGGCAGGCAACTGATATTCAATCGATTACAGTAAAAAAAGGGTTGTTTTATTTCACTGTACACTAAGGTGACAACAGATATGAGTGTAACTGTGCACTGGCAAAAGTTGGCAGACAAGATGCAATAGGCCTCACACACACGCCTTTAGGCAGGCAACTGATATTCAATCGATTACAGTAAAAAAAGGGTTGTTTTATTTCACTGCACACTACGGTTGCACTAGATATGAGTGTCACTGTGCACTGGCAAAAGTTGGCAGACTAGATGCAATAGGCCTCACACACACGCCTGTAAGCAGGCAACTGATATTCAATCGATTACAGTAAAAAAAAGGGTTGTTTTATTTCACTGCACACTACGGTTGCACTAGATATGAGTGTCACTGTGCACTGGCAAAAGTTGGCAGACTAGATACAATAGGCCTCACACACACGCCTTTAGGCAGGCAACTGATATTCAATCGATTACAGTAAAAAAAGGGTTGTTTTATTTCACTGCACACTACGGTTGCACTAGATATGAGTGTCACTGTGCACTGGCAAAAGTTGGCAGACTAGATACAATAGTCCTCACACACACGCCTTTAGGCAGGCAACTGATATTCAATCGATTACAGTAAAAAAAGGGTTGTTTTATTTCACTGCACACTAAAGTTGCACTAGATATGAGTGTCACTGTGCACTGGCAAAAGTTGGCAGACTAGATGCAATAGGCCTCACACACACGCCTGTAGGCAGGCAACTGATATTCAATCGATTACAGTAAAAAAAAGGGTTGTTTTATTTTACTGCACACTATGGTTGCACTAGATATGAGTGTCACTGTGCACTGGCAAAAGTTGGCAGACTAGATGCAATAGGCCGCACACACACGCCTGTAGGCAGGCAACTGATATTCAATCGATTACAGTAAAAAAAGGGTTGTTTTATTTCACTGCACACAACGGTTGCACTAGATATGAGTGTCACTGTGCCATGGCAAAAGTTGGCAGACTAGATGCAATAGGCCTCACACACATGCCTGTAGGCAGGCAACTGATATTCAATCGATTACAGTAAAAAAAGGGTTGTTTTATTTCACTGCACACAACGGTTGCACTAGATATGAGTGTCACTGTGCCACTGGCAAAAGTTGGCAGACTAGATGCAATAGGCCTCACACACACGCCTGTAGGCAGGCAACTGATATTCAATCGATTACAGTAAAAAAAGGGTTGTTTTATTTCACTGCACACTACGGTTGCACAAGATATGAGTGTCACTGTGCACTGGCAAAAGTTGGCAGACTAGATGCAATAGGCCTCACACACACGCCTTTAGGCAGGCAACTGATATTCAATCGATTACAGTAAAAAAAGGGTTGTTTTATTTCACTGCACACTACGGTTGCACTAGATATGAGTGTCACTGTGCACTGGCAAAAGTTGGCAGACTAGATGCAATAGGCCTCACACACACGCCTGTAGGCAGGCAACTGATATTCAATCGATTACAGTAAAAAAAAGGGTTGTTTTATTTCACTGTACACTAAGGTGACACCAGATATGAGTGTAACTGTGCACTGGCAAAAGTTGGCAGACAAGATGCAATAGGCCTCACACACACGCCTTTAGGCAGGCAACTGATATTCAATCGATTACAGTAAAAAAAGGGTTGTTTTATTTCACTGCACACTACGGTTGCACTAGATATGAGTGTCACTGTGCACTGGCAAAAGTTGGCAGACTAGATGCAATAGGCCTCACACACACGCCTTTAGGCAGGCAACTGATATTCAATCGATTACAGTAAAAAAAGGGTTGTTTTATTTCACTGCACACTACGGTTGCACTAGATATGAGTGTCACTGTGCACTGGCAAAAGTTGGCAGACTAGATACAATAGGCCTCACACACACGCCTTTAGGCAGGCAACTGATATTCAATCGATTACAGTAAAAAAGGGTTGTTTATTTCACTGCACACTACGGTTGCACTAGATATGAGTGTCACTGTGCACTGGCAAAAGTTGGCAGACTAGATGCAATAGGCCTCACACACACGCCTGTAGGCAGGCAACTGATATTCAATCGATTACAGTAAAAAAAGGGTTGTTTTATTTCACTGCACACTACGGTTGCACTAGATATGAGTGTCACTGTGCACTGGCAAAAGTTGGCAGACTAGATACAATAGGCCTCACACACACGCCTGTAGGCAGGCAACTGATATTCAATCGATTACAGTAAAAAAAGGGTTGTTTTATTTCACTGCACACTACGGTTGCACTAGATATGAGTGTCACTGTGCACTGGCAAAAGTTGGCAGACTAGATGCAATAGGCCTCACACACACGCCTGTAGGCAGGCAACTGATATTCAATCGATTACAGTAAAAAAAGGGTTGTTTTATTTCACTGCACACTACGGTTGCACTAGATATGAGTGTCACTGTGCACTGGCAAAAGTTGGCAGACTAGATGCAATAGGCCTCACACACACGCCTGTAGGCAGGCAACTGATATTCAATCGATTACAGTAAAAAAAGGGTTGTTTTATTTCACTGCACACTACGGTTGCACTAGATATGAGTGTCACTGTGCACTGGCAAAAGTTGGCAGACTAGATGCAATAGGCCTCACACACACGCCTTTAGGCAGGCAACTGATATTCAATCGATTACAGTAAAAAAAAGGGTTGTTTTATTTCACTGCACACTACTGGTGTCACCTAGATATGAGTGTCACTGTGCACTGGCAAAAGTTGGCAGACTAGATGCAATAGGCCTCACACACACGCCTGTAGGCAGGCAACTGATATTCAATCGATTACAGTAAAAAAAAGGGTTGTTTTATTTCACTGCACACTACGGTTGCACTAGATATGAGTGTCACTGTGCACTGGCAAAAGTTGGCAGACTAGATGCAATAGGCCTCACACACACGCCTGTAGGCAGGCAACTGATATTCAATCGATTACAGTAAAAAAAAGGGTTGTTTTATTTCACTGCACACTACGGTTGCACTAGATATGAGTGTCACTGTGCACTGGCAAAAGTTGGCAGACTAGATGCAATAGGCCTCACACACACGCCTGTAGGCAGGCAACTGATATTCAATCGATTACAGTAAAAAAAAGGGTTGTTTTATTTCACTGCACACTACGGTTGCACTAGATATGAGTGTCACTGTGCACTGGCAAAAGTTGGCAGACTAGATGCAATAGGCCTCACACACACGCCTTTAGGCAGGCAACTGATATTCAATCGATTACAGTAAAAAAAGGGTTGTTTTATTTCACTGCACACTACGGTTGCACTAGATATGAGTGTCACTGTGCACTGGCAAAAGTTGGCAGACTAGATGCAATAGGCCTCACACACACGCCTTTAGGCAGGCAACTGATATTCAATCGATTACAGTAAAAAAAGGGTTGTTTTATTTCACTGCACACTACGGTTGCACTAGATATGAGTGTCACTGTGCACTGGCAAAGTTGGCAGACTAGATGCAATAGGCCTCACACACACGCCTTTAGGCAGGCAACTGATATTCAATCGATTACAGTAAAAAAAAGGGTTGTTTTATTTCACTGCACACTACGGTTGCACTAGATATGAGTGTCACTGTGCACTGGCAAAAGTTGGCAGACTAGATGCAATAGGCCTCACACACGCCTGTAGGCAGGCAACTGATATTCAATCGATTACAGTAAAAAAAGGGTTGTTTTATTTCACTGCACACTAAGGTTGCACTAGATATGAGTGTCACTGTGCACTGGCAAAAGTTGGCAGACTAGATGCAATAGGCCTCACACACACGCCTGTAGGCAGGCAACTGATATTCAATCGATTACAGTAAAAAAAAGGGTTGTTTTATTTCACTGCACACAACGGTTGCACTAGATATGAGTGTCACTGTGCCATGGCAAAAGTTGGCAGACTAGATGCAATAGGCCTCACACACATGCCTGTAGGCAGGCAACTGATATTCAATCGATTACAGTAAAAAAAGGGTTGTTTTATTTCACTGCACACTACGGTTGCACTAGATATGAGTGTCACTGTGCACTGGCAAAAGTTGGCAGACTAGATGCAATAGGCCTCACACACACGCCTGTAGGCAGGCAACTGATATTCAATCGATTACAGTAAAAAAAGGGTTGTTTTATTTCACTGCACACTACGGTTGCACTAGATATGAGTGTCACTGTGCACTGGCAAAAGTTGGCAGACTAGATGCAATAGGCCTCACACACACGCCTTTAGGCAGGCAACTGATATTCAATCGATTACAGTAAAAAAAGGGTTGTTTTATTTCACTGCACACTACGGTTGCACTAGATATGAGTGTCACTGTGCACTGGCAAAAGTTGGCAGACTAGATGCAATAGGCCTCACACACACGCCTTTAGGCAGGCAACTGATATTCAATCGATTACAGTAAAAAAAGGGTTGTTTTATTTCACTGCACACTAAGGTTGCACTAGATATGAGTGTCACTGTGCACTGGCAAAAGTTGGCAGACTAGATGCAATAGGCCTCACACACACTCCTTTAGGCAGGCAACTGATATTCAATCGATTACAGTAAAAAAAGGGTTGTTTTATTTCACTGCACACTACGGTTGCACTAGATATGAGTGTCACTGTGCACTGGCAAAAGTTGGCAGACTAGATGCAATAGGCCTCACACACACGCCTGTAGGCAGGCAACTGATATTCAATCGATTACAGTAAAAAAAAGGGTTGTTTTATTTCACTGCACACTACGGTTGCACTAGATATGAGTGTCACTGTGCACTGGCAAAAGTTGGCAGACTAGATACAATAGGCCTCACACACACGCCTGTAGGCAGGCAACTGATATTCAATCGATTACAGTAAAAAAAGGGTTGTTTTATTTCACTGCACACTACGGTTGCACTAGATATGAGTGTCACTGTGCACTGGCAAAAGTTGGCAGACTAGATGCAATAGGCCTCACACACACGCCTGTAGGCAGGCAACTGATATTCAATCGATTACAGTAAAAAAAGGGTTGTTTTATTTCACTGCACACTACGGTTGCACTAGATATGAGTGTCACTGTGCACTGGCAAAAGTTGGCAGACTAGATGCAATAGGCCTCACACACACGCCTGTAGGCAGGCAACTGATATTCAATCGATTACAGTAAAAAAAGGGTTGTTTTATTTCACTGCACACTACGGTTGCACTAGATATGAGTGTCACTGTGCACTGGCAAAAGTTGGCAGACTAGATGCAATAGGCCTCACACACACGCCTTTAGGCAGGCAACTGATATTCAATCGATTACAGTAAAAAAAGGGTTGTTTTATTTCACTGCACACTACTGTTGCACTAGATATGAGTGTCACTGTGCACTGGCAAAAGTTGGCAGACTAGATGCAATAGGCCTCACACACACGCCTTTAGGCAGGCAACTGATATTCAATCGATTACAGTAAAAAAAAGGGTTGTTTTATTTCACTGCACACTACGGTTGCACTAGATATGAGTGTCACTGTGCACTGGCAAAAGTTGGCAGACTAGATGCAATAGGCCTCACACACACGCCTGTAGGCAGGCAACTGATATTCAATCGATTACAGTAAAAAAAGGGTTGTTTTATTTCACTGCACACTACGGTTGCACTAGATATGAGTGTCACTGTGCACTGGCAAAAGTTGGCAGACTAGATGCAATAGGCCTCACACACACAGCTGTAGGCAGGCAACTGATATTCAATCGATTACAGTAAAAAAAGGGTTGTTTTATTTCACTGCACACTACGGTTGCACTAGATATGAGTGTCACTGTGCACTGGCAAAAGTTGGCAGACTAGATGCAATAGGCCTCAACACACGCCTTTAGGCAGGCAACTGATATTCAATCGATTACAGTAAAAAAAGGGTTGTTTTATTTCACTGCACACTACGGTTGCACTAGATATGAGTGTCACTGTGCACTGGCAAAAGTTGGCAGACTAGATGCAATAGGCCTCACACACACGCCTTTAGGCAGGCAACTGATATTCAATCGATTACAGTAAAAAAAGGGTTGTTTTATTTCACTGCACACTACGGTTGCACTAGATATGAGTGTCACTGTGCACTGGCAAAAGTTGGCAGACTAGATGCAATAGGCCTCACACACATGCCTGTAGGCAGGCAACTGATATTCAATCGATTACAGTAAAAAAAGGGTTGTTTTATTTCACTGCACACTACGGTTGCACTAGATATGAGTGTCACTGTGCACTGGCAAAAGTTGGCAGACTAGATGCAATAGGCCTCACACACACGCCTGTAGGCAGGCAACTGATATTCAATCGATTACAGTAAAAAAAAGGGTTGTTTTATTTCACTGCACACTACGGTTGCACTAGATATGAGTGTCACTGTGCACTGGCAAAAGTTGGCAGACTAGATACAATAGGCCTCACACACACGCCTGTAGGCAGGCAACTGATATTCAATCGATTACAGTAAAAAAAGGGTTGTTTTATTTCACTGCACACTACGGTTGCACTAGATATGAGTGTCACTGTGCACTGGCAAAAGTTGGCAGACTAGATGCAATAGGCCTCACACACATGCCTGTAGGCAGGCAACTGATATTCAATCGATTACAGTAAAAAAAGGGTTGTTTTATTTCACTGCACACTACGGTTGCACTAGATATGAGTGTCACTGTGCACTGGCAAAAGTTGGCAGACTAGATGCAATAGGCCTCACACACACGCCTTTAGGCAGGCAACTGATATTCAATCGATTACAGTAAAAAAGGGTTGTTTTATTTCACTGCACACTACGGTTGCACTAGATATGAGTGTCACTGTGCACTGGCAAAAGTTGGCAGACTAGATGCAATAGGCCTCACACACACGCCTTTAGGCAGGCAACTGATATTCAATCGATTACAGTAAAAAAAGGGTTGTTTTATTTCACTGCACACTACGGTTGCACTAGATATGAGTGTCACTGTGCACTGGCAAAAGTTGGCAGACTAGATGCAATAGGCCTCACACACACGCCTGTAGGCAGGCAACTGATATTCAATCGATTACAGTAAAAAAAGGGTTGTTTTATTTCACTGCACACTACGGTTGCACTAGATATGAGTGTCACTGTGCACTGGCAAAAGTTGGCAGACTAGATGCAATAGGCCTCACACACACGCCTGTAGGCAGGCAACTGATATTCAATCGATTACAGTAAAAAAGGGCTTGTTTTATTTCACTGCACACAACGGTTGCACTAGATATGAGTGTCACTGTGCCACTGGCAAAAGTTGGCAGACTAGATGCAATAGGCCTCACACACATGCCTGTAGGCAGGCAACTGATATTCAATCGATTACAGTAAAAAAAGGGTTGTTTTATTTCACTGCACACTACGGTTGCACTAGATATGAGTGTCACTGTGCACTGGCAAAAGTTGGCAGACTAGATGCAATAGGCCTCACACACACGCCTGTAGGCAGGCAACTGATATTCAATCGATTACAGTAAAAAAAGGGTTGTTTTATTTCACTGCACACTAAGGTTGCACAAGATATGAGTGTCACTGTGCACTGGCAAAAGTTGGCAGACAAGATGCAATAGGCCTCACACACACGCCTTTAGGCAGGCAACTGATATTCAATCGATTACAGTAAAAAAAAGGGTTGTTTTATTTCACTGCACACTACGGTTGCACTAGATATGAGTGTCACTGTGCACTGGCAAAAGTTGGCAGACTAGATGCAATAGGCCTCACACACACGCCTTTAGGCAGGCAACTGATATTCAATCGATTACAGTAAAAAAAGGGTTGTTTTATTTCACTGCACACTACGGTTGCACTAGATATGAGTGTCACTGTGCACTGGCAAAAGTTGGCAGACTAGATGCAATAGGCCTCACACACACGCCTTTAGGCAGGCAACTGATATTCAATCGATTACAGTAAAAAAAGGGTTGTTTTATTTCACTGCACACTACGGTTGCACTAGATATGAGTGTCACTGTGCACTGGCAAAAGTTGGCAGACTAGATGCAATAGGCCTCACACACACGCCTTTAGGCAGGCAACTGATATTCAATCGATTACAGTAAAAAAAGGGTTGTTTTATTTCACTGCACACTATGGTTGCACTAGATATGAGTGTCACTGTGCACTGGCAAAAGTTGGCAGACTAGATGCAATAGGCCTCACACACACGCCTGTAGGCAGGCAACTGATATTCAATCGATTACAGTAAAAAAAGGGTTGTTTTATTTCACTGCACACTACGGTTGCACTAGATATGAGTGTCACTGTGCACTGGCAAAGGTTGGCAGACTAGATACAATAGGCCTCACACACACGCCTTTAGGCAGGCAACTGATATTCAATCGATAACAGTAAAAAAAGGGTTGTTTTATTTCACTGCACACTACGGTTGCACTAGATATGAGTGT
This sequence comes from Discoglossus pictus, assembly GCA_027410445.1. Lineage (NCBI taxonomy): Eukaryota > Metazoa > Chordata > Amphibia > Anura > Alytidae > Discoglossus > Discoglossus pictus. Next base: position 191,694,169 of record CM050165.1, read on the forward strand.
CACTGTGCACTGGCAAAAGTTGGCAGACTAGATGCAATAGTCCTCACACACACGCCTTTAGGCAGGCAACTGATATTCAATCGATTACAGTAAAAAAAGGGTTGTTTTATTTCACTGCACACTAAAGTTGCACTAGATATGAGTGTCACTGTGCACTGGCAAAAGTTGGCAGACTAGATGCAATAGGCCTCACACACACGCCTTTAGGCAGGCAACTGATATTCAATCGATTACAGTAAAAAAAGGGTTGTTTTATTTCACTGCACACTACGGTTTGCACTAGATATGAGTGTCACTGTGCACTGGCAAAAGTTGGCAGACTAGATAGCAATAGGCCCTCACACACATTCGCCTTTAGGCAGGCAACTGATATTCAATCGATTACAGTAAAAAAAGGGTTGTTTTATTTCACTGCACACTACGGTTGCACTAGATATGAGTGTCACTGTGCACTGGCAAAAGTTGGCAGACTAGATGCAATAGGCCTCACACACACGCCTGTAGGCAGGCAACTGATATTCAATCGATTACAGTAAAAAAAGGGTTGTTTTATTTCACTGCACACTACGGTTGCACTAGATATGAGTGTCACTGTGCACTGGCAAAAGTTGGCAGACTAGATGCAATAGGCCTCACACACACGCCTTTAGGCAGGCAACTGATATTCAATCGATTACAGTAAAAAAAGGGTTGTTTTATTTCACTGCACACTACGGTTGCACTAGATATGAGTGTCACTGTGCACTGGCAAAAGTTGGCAGACTAGATGCAATAGGCCTCACACACACGCCTGTAGGCAGGCAACTGATATTCAATCGATTACAGTAAAAAAAGGGTTGTTTTATTTCACTGCACACTACGGTTGCACTAGATATGAGTGTCACTGTGCACTGGCAAAAGTTGGCAGACTAGATGCAATAGGCCTCACACACACGCCTGTAGGCAGGCAACTGATATTCAATCGATTACAGTAAAAAAAGGGTTGTTTTATTTCACTGCACACTACGGTTGCACTAGATATGAGTGTCACTGTGCACTGGCAAAAGTTGGCAGACTAGATGCAATAGGCCTCACACACACGCCTGTAGGCAGGCAACTGCTATTCAATCGATTACAGTAAAAAAAGTGTTGTTTTATTTCACTGCACACTACGGTTGCACTAGATATGAGTGTCACTGTGCACTGGCAAAAGTTGGCAGACTAGATGCAATAGGCCTCACACACACGCCTGTAGGCAGGCAACTGATATTCAATCGATTACAGTAAAAAAAGGGTTGTTTTATTTCACTGCACACTACGGTTGCACTAGATATGAGTGTCACTGTGCACTGGCAAAAGTTGGCAGACTAGATGCAATAGGCCTCACACACACGCCTGTAGGCAGGCAACTGATATTCAATCGATTACAGTAAAAAAAGGGTTGTTTTATTTCACTGCACACTACGGTTGCACTAGATATGAGTGTCACTGTGCACTGGCAAAAGTTGGCAGACTAGATGCAATAGGCCTCACACACACGCCTTTAGGCAGGCAACTGATATTCAATCGATTACAGTAAAAAAAGGGTTGTTTTATTTCACTGCACACTACGGTTGCACTAGATATGAGTGTCACTGTGCACTGGCAAAAGTTGGCAGACTAGATGCAATAGGCCTCACACACACGCCTGTAGGCAGGCAACTGATATTCAATCGATTACAGTAAAAAAAGGGTTGTTTTATTTCACTGCACACTACGGTTGCACTAGATATGAGTGTCACAGAGCACTGGCAAAAGTTGGCAGACTAGATGCAATAGGCCTCACACACACGCCTGTAGGCAGGCAACTGATATTCAATCGATTACAGTAAAAAAAGGGTTGTTTTATTTCACTGCACACTACGGTTGCACTAGATATGAGTGTCACTGTGCACTGGCAAAAGTTGGCAGACTAGATGCAATAGGCCTCACACACACGCCTGTAGGCAGGCAACTGATATTCAATCGATTACAGTAAAAAAAGGGTTGTTTTATTTCACTGCACACTACGGTTGCACTAGATATGAGTGTCACTGTGCACTGGCAAAAGTTGGCAGACTAGATGCAATAGGCCTCACACACACGCCTTTAGGCAGGCAACTGATATTCAATCGATTACAGTAAAAAAAGGGTTGTTTTATTTCACTGCACACTACGGTTGCACTAGATATGAGTGTCACTGTGCACTGGCAAAAGTTGGCAGACTAGATACAATAGGCCTCACACACACGCCTGTAGGCAGGCAACTGATATTCAATCGATTACAGTAAAGAAAGGGTTGTTTTATTTCACTGCACACTATGGTTGCACTAGATATGAGTGTCACTGTGCACTGGCAAAAGTTGGCAGACTAGATGCAATAGGCCTCACACACATGCCTGTAGGCAGGCAACTGATATTCAATCGATTACAGTAAAAAAAGGGTTGTTTTATTTAACTGCACACTACGGTTGCACCAGATATGAGTGTCACTGTGCACTGGCAAAAGTTGGCAGACTAGATGCAATAGGCCTCACACACACGCCTGTAGGCAGGCAACTGATATTCAATCGATTACAGTAAAAAAAGGGTTGTTTTATTTCACTGCACACTACGGTTGCACTAGATATGAGTGTCACTGTGCACTGGCAAAAGTTGGCAGACTAGATACAATAGGCCTCACACACACGCCTGTAGGCAGGCAACTGATATTCAATCGATTACAGTAAAAAAAGGGTTGTTTTATTTCACTGCACACTACTGTGACACCAGATATGAGTGTCACTGTGCACTGGCAAAAGTTGGCAGACTAGATACAATAGGCCTCACACACACGCCTTTAGGCAGGCAACTGATATTCAATCGATTACAGTAAAAAAAGGGTTGTTTTATTTCACTGCACACTACGGTTGCACTAGATATGAGTGTCACTGTGCACTGGCAAAAGTTGGCAGACTAGATGCAATAGGCCTCACACACACGCCTTTAGGCAGGCAACTGATATTCAATCGATTACAGTAAAAAAAGGGTTGTTTTATTTCACTGCACACTACGTTTGCACTAGATATGAGTGTCACTGTGCACTGGCAAAAGTTGGCAGACTAGATGCAATAGGCCTCACACACACGCCTGTAGGCAGGCAACTGATATTCAATCGATTACAGTAAAAAAAGGGTTGTTTTATTTCACTGCACACTATGGTTGCACTAGATATGAGTGTCACTGTGCACTGGCAAAAGTTGGCAGACTAGATGCAATAGGCCTCACACACACGCCTTTAGGCAGGCAACTGATATTCAATCGATTACAGTAAAAAAAGGGTTGTTTTATTTCACTGCACACTACGTTTGCACTAGATATGAGTGTCACTGTGCACTGGCAAATGTTGGCAGACTAGATGCAATAGGCCTCACACACACGCCTGTAGGCAGGCAACTGATATTCAATCGATTACAGTAAAAAAAGGGTTGTTTTATTTCACTGCACACTATGGTTGCACTAGATATGAGTGTCACTGTGCACTGGCAAAAGTTGGCAGACAAGATGCAATAGGCCTCACACACACGCCTTTAGGCAGGCAACTGATATTCAATCGATTACAGTAAAAAAGGGTTGTTTTATTTCACTGCACACTACGGTTGCACTAGATATGAGTGTCACTGAGCACTGGCAAAAGTTGGCAGACTAGATGCAATAGGCCTCACACACACGCCTTTAGGCAGGCAACTGATATTCAATCGATTACAGTAAAAAAAGGTTTGTTTTATTTTACTGCACACTATGGTTGCACTAGATATGAGTGTCACTGTGCACTGGCAAAAGTTGGCAGACTAGATTCAATAGGCCTCACACACACGCCTGTAGGCAGGCAACTGATATTTAATCGATTACAGTAAAAAAAGGGTTGTTTTATTTCACTGCACACAACGGTTGCACTAGATATGAGTGTCACTGTGCCATGGCAAAAGTTGGCAGACTAGATGCAATAGGCCTCACACACATGCCTGTAGGCAGGCAACTGATATTCAATCGATTACAGTAAAAAAAGGGTTGTTTTATTTCACTGCACACTACGTTTGCACTAGATATGAGTGTCACTGTGCACTGGCAAATGTTGGCAGACTAGATGCAATAGGCCTCACACACACGCCTGTAGGCAGGCAACTGATATTCAATCGATTACAGTAAACAAAAGGGTTGTTTTATTTCACTGCACACTACGGTTGCACTAGATATGAGTGTCACTGTGCACTGGCAAAAGTTGGCAGACTAGATACAATAGGCCTCACACACACGCCTTTAGGCATGCAACTGATATTCAATCGATTACAGTAAAAAAAGGGTTGTTTTATTTCACTGCACACTACTGTGACACCAGATATGAGTGTCACTGTGCACTGGCAAAAGTTGGCAGACTAGATGCAATAGGCCTCACACACACGCCTGTAGGCAGGCAACTGATATTCAATCGATTACAGTAAAAAAAAGGGTTGTTTTATTTCACTGCACACTACGGTTGCACTAGATATGAGTGTCACTGTGCACTGGCAAAAGTTGGCAGACTAGATACAATAGGCCTCACACACGCCTTTAGGCATGCAACTGATATTCAATCGATTACAGTAAAAAAAGGGTTGTTTTATTTCACTGCACACTACTGTGACACCAGATATGAGTGTCACTGTGCACGGGCAAAAGTTGGCAGACTAGATGCAATAGGCCTCACACACACACCTGTAGGCAGGCAACTGATATTCAATCGATTACAGTAAAGAAAGGGTTGTTTTATTTCACTACACACTACCTTTGCACTAGATATGAGTGTCACTGTGCACTGGCAAAAGTTGGCAGACTAGATGCAATAGGCCTCACACACACGCCTTTAGGCAGGCAACTGATATTCAATCGATTACAGTAAAAAAAGGGTTGTTTTATTTCACTGCACACTATGGTTGCACTAGATATGAGTGTCACTGTGCACTGGCAAAAGTTGGCAGACTAGATGCAATAGGCCTCACACACACGCCTGTCAGGAGGCAACTGATATTCAATCGATTACAGTAATAAAAGGGTTGTTTTATTTCACTGAACACTAAGGTGACACCAGATATGAATGTCACTGTGCACTGGCAAAAGTTGGCAGACTAGATGCAATAGGCCTCACACACACGCCTGTAGGCAGGCAACTGATATTCAATCGATTACAGTAAAAAAAGGGTTGTTTTATTTAACTGCACACTACGGTTGCACCAGATATGAGGGTGACTGTGCAGTGGCAAAAGTTGGCAGACTAGATGCAATAGGCCTCATACACATGCCTGTAGGCAGGCAACTGATATTTAATCGATTACATTAAAAAAAGGGTTGTTTTATTTCACTGCACACTACAGTTGCACTAGATATGAGTGTCACTGTGCACTGGCAAAAGTTGGCAGACTAGATGCAATAGGCCTCACACACACGCCTGTAGGCAGGCAACTGATATTCAATCGATTACAGTAAAAAAAGGGTTGTTTTATTTCACTGCACACAACGGTTGCACTAGATATGAGTGTCACTGTGCCATGGCAAAAGTTGGCAGACTAGATGCAATAGGCCTCACGCATATGCCTGTAGGCAGGCAACTGATATTCAATCGATTACAGTAAAAAAAGGGTTGTTTTATTTCACTGCACACTACGGTTGCACTAGATATGAGTGTCACTGTGCACTGGCAAAAGTTGGCAGACTAGATACAATAGGCCTCACACAAGCCTTTAGGCAGGCAACTGATATTCAATCGATTACAGTAAAAAAAGGGTTGTTTTATTTCACTGCACACTACTGTGACACCAGATATGAGTGTCACTGTGCACTGGCAAAAGTTGGCAGACTAGATACAATAGGCCTCACACACACGCCTGTAGGCAGGCAACTGATATTCAATCGATTACAGTAAAGAAAGGGTTGTTTTATTTCACTGCACACTATGGTTGCACTAGATATGAGTGTCACTGTGCACTTGCAAAAGTTGGCAGACTAGATGCAATAGGCCTCACACACATGCCTGTAGGCAGGCAACTGATATTCAATCGATTACAGTAAAAAAAGGGTTGTTTTATTTTACTGCACACTACTGTGACACCAGATATGAGGGTGACTGTGCACTGGCAAAAGTTGGCAGACTAGATGCAATAGGCCTCACACACACGCCTGTAGGCAGGCAACTTATATTCAATCGATTACAGTCAAAAAAATGGTTGTTTTATTTCACTGCACACTACGGTTGCACTAGATATGAGTGTCACTGTGCACTGGCAAAAGTTGGCAGACTAGATACAATAGGCCTCACACACACGCCTTTAGGCATGCAACTGATATTCAATCGATTACAGTAAAAAAGGGTTGTTTTATTTCACTGAACACTACTGTGACACCAGATATGAGTGTCACTGTGCAATGGCAAAAGTTGGCAGACTAGATGCAATAGGCCTCACACACACGCCTTTAGGCAGGCAACTGATATTCAACCTATTACAGTAAAAAAAACGGTTGTTTTATTTCACTGCACACTACGGTTGCACTAGATATGAGTGTCACTGTGCACTGGCAAAAGTTGGCAGACTAGATACAATAGGCCTCACACACACGCCTTTAGGCATGCAACTGATATTCAATCGATTACAGTAAAAAAGGGTTGTTTTATTTCACTGCACACTATGGTTGCACTAGATATGAGTGTCACTGTGCACTGGCAAAAGTTGGCAGACTAGATGCAATAGGCCTCACACACATGCATTTAGGCAGGCAACTGATATTCAATCGATTACAGTAAAAAAATGGTTGTTTTATTTCACTGCACACTACGGTTGCACTAGATATGAGTGTCACTGTGCACTGGCAAAAGTTGGCAGACTAGATGCAATAAGCCTCACACACACGCCTTTAGGCAGGCAACTGATATTCAACCTATTACAGTAAAAAAAACGGTTGTTTTATTTCACTGCACACTACGGTTGCACTAGATATGAGTGTCACTGTGCACTGGCAAAAGTTGGCAGACTAGATACAATAGGCCTCACACACACGCCTTTAGGCATGCAACTGATATTCAATTGATTACAGTAAAAAAGGGTTGTTTTATTTCACTGCACACTATGGTTGCACTAGATATGAGTGTCACTGTGCACTGGCAAAAGTTGGCAGACTAGATGCAATAGGCCTCACACACATGCCTTTAGGCAGGCAACTGATAATCAATCGATTACAGTAAAAAAAGGGTTGTTTTATTTCACTGAACACTACGGTTGCACTAGATATGAGTGTCACTGTGCACTGGCAAAAGTTGGCAGACTAGATGCAATAGGCCTCACACACACGCCTTTAGGCAGGCAACTGATATTCAATCGATTACAGTAAAAAAAGGGTTGTTTTATTTTACTGCACACTACGGTTGCACTAGATATGAGTGTCACTGTGCACTGGCAAAAGTTGGCAGACTAGATGCAATAGGCCGCACACACACGCCTGTCAGGAGGCAACTGATATTCAATCGATTACAGTAATAAAAGGGTTGTTTCATTTCACTGCACACTACGGTTGCACCAGATATGAGGGTCACTGTGCACTGGCAAAAGTTGGCAGACTAGATGCAATAGGCCTCACACACACGCCTGTAGGCAGGCAACTTATATTCAATCGATAACAGTAAAAAAAATGGTTGTTTTATTTCACTGCACACTACGGTTGCACTAGATATGAGTGTCACTGTGCACTAGCAAAAGTTGGCAGACTAGATACAATAGGCCTCACACACACGCCTTTAGGCATGCAACTGATATTCAATCGATTACAGTAAAAAGGGGTTGTTTTATTTCACTGAACACTACTGTGACACCAGATATGAGTGTCACTGTGCACTGGCAAAAGTTGGCAGACTAGATACAATAGGCCTCACACACACGCCTTTAGGCATGCAACTGATATTCAATCGATTACAGTAAAAAAGGGTTGTTTTATTTCACTGAACACTACTGTGACACCAGATATGAGTGTCACTGTGCAATGGCAAAAGTTGGCAGACTAGATGCAATAGGCCTCACACACACGCCTTTAGGCAGGCAACTGATATTCAACCTATTACAGTAAAAAAAACGGTTGTTTTATTTCACTGCACACTACGGTTGCACTAGATATGAGTGTCACTGTGCACTGGCAAAAGTTGGCAGACTAGATACAATAGGCCTCACACACACGCCTGTAGGCAGGCAACTGATATTCAATCGATTACAGTAAAAAAAGGGTTGTTTTATTTCACTGCACACTACGGTTGCACTAGATATGAGTGTCACTGTGCACTGGCAAAAGTTGGCAGACTAGATGCAATAGGCCGCACACACACGCCTGTCAGGAGGCAACTGATATTCAATCGATTACAGTAATAAAAGGGTTGTTTTATTTCACTGCACACTAAGGTGACACCAGATATGAGTGTCACTGTGCACTGGCAAAAGTTGGCAGACTAGATGCAATAGGCCTCACACACACACCTGTAGGCAGGCAACTGATATTCAATCGATTACAGTAAAAAAAAGGGTTGTTTTATTTCACTGCACACTACGGTTGCACTAGATATGAGTGTCACTGTGCACTGGCAAAAGTTGGCAGACTAGATGCAATAGGCCTCACACACACGCCTTTAGGCAGGCAACTGATATTCAATCGATTACAGTAAAAAAAGGGTTGTTTTATTTCACTGCACACTATGGTTGCACTAGATATGAGTGTCACTGTGCACTGGCAAAAGTTGGCAGACTAGATGCAATAGGCCTCACACACACGCCTTTAGGCAGGCAACTGATATTCAATCGATTACAGTAAAAAAGGGTTGTTTTATTTCACTGCACACTACGGTTGCTCCAGATATGAGTGTCACTGTGCACTGGCAAAAGTTGGCAGACTAGATGCAATAGGCCTCACACACACGCCTGTAGGCAGGCAACTGATATTCAATCGATTACAGTAAAAAAAAATGGTGTTTTATTTCACTGCACACTACGTTTGCACTAGATATGAGTGTCACTGTGCACTGGCAAAAGTTGGCAGACTAGATGCAATAGGCCTCACACACATGCCTTTAGGCAGGCAACTGATATTCAATCGATTACAGTAAAAAAAGGGTTATTTTATTTCACTGCACACTACGGTTGCACTAGATATGAGTGTCACTGTGCACTGGCAAAAGTTGGCAGACTAGATGCAATAGGCCTCACACACACACGCCTTTAGGCAGGCAACTGATATTCAATCGATTACAGTAAAAAAAGGGTTGTTTTATTTCACTGCACACTACGGTTGCACTAGATATGAGTGTCACTGTGCACTGGCAAAAGTTGGCAGACTAGATGCAATAGGCCGCACACACACGCCTGTCAGGAGGCAACTGATATTCAATCGATTACAGTAATAAAAGGGTTGTTTTATTTCACTGCACACTAAGGTGACACCAGATATGAGTGTCACTGTGCACTGGCAAAAGTTGGCAGACTAGATGCAATAGGCCTCACACACACACCTGTAGGCAGGCAACTGATATTCAATCGATTACAGTAAAAAAAAGGGTTGTTTTATTTCACTGCACACTACGGTTGCACTAGATATGAGTGTCACTGTGCACTGGCAAAAGTTGGCAGACTAGATGCAATAGGCCTCACACACACGCCTTTAGGCAGGCAACTGATATTCAATCGATTACAGTAAAAAAAGGGTTGTTTTATTTCACTGCACACTATGGTTGCACTAGATATGAGTGTCACTGTGCACTGGCAAAAGTTGGCAGACTAGATGCAATAGGCCTCACACACACGCCTTTAGGCAGGCAACGGATATTCAATCGATTACAGTAAAAAAGGGTTGTTTTATTTCACTGCACACTACGGTTGCTCCAGATATGAGTGTCACTGTGCACTGGCAAAAGTTGGCAGACTAGATGCAATAGGCCTCACACACACGCCTGTAGGCAGGCAACTGATATTCAATCGATTACAGTAAAAAAAAATGGTGTTTTATTTCACTGCACACTACGGTTGCACTAGATATGAGTGTCACTGTGCACTGGCAAAAGTTGGCAGACTAGATGCAATAGGCCTCAAACACATGCCTGTATGCAGGCAACTGATATTCAATCGATTACAGTAAAAAAAGGGTTGTTTTATTTCACTGCACACTACGGTTGCACTAGATATGAGTGTCACTGTGCACTGGCAAAAGTTGGCAGACTAGATACAATAGGCCTCACACACACGCCTTTAGACAGGCAACTGATTTTCAATCGATTACAGTAAAAAAAGGGTTGTTTTATTTCACTGCACACTTCTGTGACACCATATATGAGTGTCACTGTGCACTGGCAAAAGTTGGCAGACTAGATGCAATAGGCCGCACACACACGCCTGTAGGCAGGCAACTGATATTCAATCGATTACAGTAAAAAAAGGGTTGTTTTATTTCACTGCACACTAAGGTGACACCAGATATGAGTGTCACTGTGCACTGGCAAAAGTTGGCAGACAAGATGCAATAGGCCGCACACACACGCCTGTAGGCAGGCAACTGATATTCAATCGATTACAGTAAAAAAAGGTTTGTTTTATTTTACTGCACACTACGGTTGCAATAGATATGAGGGTCACTGTGCACTGGCAAAAGTTGGCAGACTAGATGCAATAGGCCTCACACACACGCCTGTAGGCAGGCAACTGATATTCAATTGATTACAGTTTAAAAAGGGTTGTTTTATTTCACTGCACACAACGTTTACACTAGATATGAGTGTCACTGTGCACTGGCAAAAGTTGGCAGACTAGATGCAATAGGCCTCATACACATGCCTGTAGGCAGGCAACTGATATTCAATCGATTACAGTAAAAAAAGGGTTGTTTTATTTCACTGCACACTACGTTTGCACTAGATATGAGTGTCACTGTGCCATGGCAAAAGTTGGCAGACTAGATGCAATAGGCCTCACACACACGCCTTTAGTCATGCAACTGATATTCAATCGATTACAGTAAAAAAAGGGTTGTTTTATTTCACTGCATACTACTGTGACACTAGATATGAGTGTCACTGTGCACTGGCAAAAGTTGGCAGACTAGATGCAATAGGCCTCACACACACGCCTGTAGGCAGGCAACTGATATTCAATCGATTACAGTAAAAAAAGGGTTGTTTTATTTCACTGCACACTACGGTTGCACTAGATATGAGTGTCACTGTGCACTGGCAAATGTTGGCAGACTAGATACATTAGGCCTCACACACACGCCTTTAGGCAGGCAACTGATATTCAATCGATTACAGTAAAAAAAGGGTTGTTTTATTTCACTGCACACTACTGTGACACCAGATATGAGTTTCACTGTGCACTGGCAAAAGTTGGCAGACTAGATGCAATAGGCCTCACACACAAGCCTGTAGGCACGCAACTGATATTCAATCGATTACAGTAAAGAAAGGGTTGTTTTATTTCACTGCACACTACGGTTGCACTAGATATGAGTGTCACTGTGCACTGGCAAAAGTTGGCAGACTAGATGCAATAGGCCTAACACACACATGCCTGTAGGCAGGCAACTGATATTCAATCGATTACAGTAAAAAAAGGGTTGTTTTATTTCACTGCACACTATGTTTGCACTAGATATGAGTGTCACTGTGCACTGGCAAAAGTTGGCAGACTAGATGCAATAGGCCTCACACACGCCTGTAGGCAGGCAACTGATATTCAATCGATTACAGTAAAAAAATGGGTTGTTTTATTTCATTGCACACTACGGTTGCACTAGATATGAGTGTCACTGTGCACTGGCAAAAGTTGGCAGACTAGATGCAATAGTCCTCACACACACGCCTGTAGGCATGCAACTGATATTCAATCGATTACAGTAAAAAAAGTTTGTTTTTTTTTCACTGCACACTACTGTGACACCAGATATGAGTGTCACTGTGCACTGGCAAAAGTTGGCAGACTAGATGCAATAGTTCTCACACAAACGCTAGCAGGTAGGCATATGCAATTAGATTACACAGAAAAAAATAATAAAATAAAATAAAAAGGGCTTTTTGGGTTGCTGTCCTTGTAGTTAAAGCTAAATACACAGCCTGGTTATCTATTTCCCTATTAAATTAGCAGAAAACAATAATAAAATAAAATAAATTATGTTCTAGCCCTAAAAAGGGCTTTTTGGGTTGCTGTCCTTGCAGCAGATTTCTAATGAGTCCTTCAGGTGTGTAGTTAAAGCTAAATACACAGCCTGGCTATCTATTTCCCTATTAAATCAGCAGAAAAAAATAATAAAATAAAATAAATGATGTTCTAGCCCTAAAAAGGGCTTTTTGGGTTGCTGTCCTTGCAGCAGATATCAAAGGAGTCCTTCAGGTGTGTAGTTAAAGCTAAATACACAGCCTGGCTATCTATTTCCCTATTAAATCAGCAGAAAAAAATAATAAAATAAAATAAATTATGTTCTAGCCCTAAAAAGGGCTTTTTGGGTTGCTGTCCTTGCAGCAGATATCAAAGGAGTCCTTCAGGTGTGTAGTTAAAGCTAAATACACAGCCTGGCTATCTATTTCCCTATTAAATCAGCAGAAAAAAATAATAAAATAAAATAAATGATGTTCTAGCCCTAAAAAGGGCTTTTTGGGTTGCTGTCTTTGTAGCAGATATCAAAGGAGTCCTTCAGGTGTGTAGTTAAAGCTAAATACACAGCCTGGCTATCTATTTCCCTATTAAATCAGCAGAAAAAAATAAAAAAATAAAATAAATGATGTTCTAGCCCTAAAAAGGGCTTTTTGGGTTGCTGTCCTTACAGCAGATATCAAAGGAGTCCTTCAGGTGTGTAGTTAAAGCTAAATACACAGCCTGGCTATCTATTTCCCTATTAAATCAGCAGAAAAAAATAATAAAATAAAATAAATGATGTTCTAGCCCTAAAAAGGGCTTTTTGGGTTGCTGTCCTTACAGCAGATATCAAAGGAGTCCTTCAGGTGTGTAATTAAAGCTAAATACACAGCCTGGCTATCTATTTCCCTATTAAATCAACAGCAGGTAGAATATATCTCCTCTCTCAACGAATGCAGCTACAGAATGATTCTAAAATGGAGGCTGTCATACAGATGGAAGGCTCTGGAAGGTAGTGTGTGCTGCTGATTGGCTGGAATGTGTCTGCTGACTGTAAGGTGCAGGGTCAAAGTCTCCTCAATGATAAAGAATAGGGGGCGGACCGAAAAGCGCATATGTTCGCCGTTCGTTGCGAACGCGAACATGCGAAAATTGCCCCGAATAGTTCTCCGGCGAACTGTTCGGGACATCACTAGAAATTTGTAATAAAATTATACATACACATTGGTAGGGGTTTATTTTGTAAGCTGATGCAGTGTGTTATAGGAAAAAATAATTTTAAGTTAAAGTACAGTAATTTTGTTTTCCTGGACATCATTAGAAAAATATACAATTATAGGCATACTGAAGTCACCATATGTGCTCTGCACCATTTGACAGAGGATGGAAAAACAAGAAAAGTGTTTTCCTTTTTTAAAATAGCTTTTAAATTAATTGTGTTGGAACTTTGTGGTTTTAGGTTACTTCTAAACTGATCTTGCATTGTCAGAATAGATAATGAGTTTCATCAGTTAGTGGTAATAATTAAAATCAGTTAGGCATGTTGTAGAAGGAACTAAATAAAATGAAATGTTATATGAAATGTAAAAGGGTGATGTGAGACAACTATGGGTGTTGTAAAGCTTTTAGACATTGTTTTAACTAAATAGAAATATTCATGTGACAAAGGGAAGAAAGCATGTTTAAAAGCACTAAAAGAGGTGTTTTTACCCATTGCACCAAATCTCTGCATTGCAGTTGATGACTATAAAAATCCATAATGTTAAATACATTAACTAAATATCAATATTTAACTAATTTCTTAAACAATGCAAACAATTTAAACTACTATTCCACTTGCTTTCCCTCTCTCTATCTGATTGTAGAGTATGGCCTCAATTCAATTGAGCGATTTTCATTTAATTGGGGAAATAATGTAGCCTGTAAACAAATTTGCTATTCAATTGGTGTTGTTTTGCGAGACGCAAACTAGCTACAGGTTACGATCTGAAAATCCCTGCGGTTGTTACAACCATAACTGAAACCCCATCTAAACCTTTGAGTCTGCAACAGTTACAATCACTAAAATAGCAAATCGCTATGCAATTGCTAAAATGCCCCAAAGCCACACATGCATTGAAATCCGTAAATGGCAAATGTAGCCCAAAATCCCATTCAGATTGGCTGAAAGCATTTGCTGAAATAACTGTCAATCAGATTTTAGCTAATCAGAATGGCATACAGGGGTGTATCCCATTTGAATTGGCTGAAATCTGATTGACAGCTATTTCAGCCAATCAGAACGATCAAATGCTTTTTTTTATACCGGATCATGTGCAGGAACCACCATTTGGGGAGGGTAGCTACTCAAGGGAAGAACTCCATTATTAGTATTCATTTTTTTTTAGAACGCCAGTATTTTGTTGGAGGGGCCGTTCCTGCCAAGAAGAGTGAAGACCAGGGCATCTGTGAACACCGCTGGAGGGGCATTTTGGCCAGGTCAGTAGACTAGTTAACCCTTTCTTTTTTACAGGTTGTACGTCTTTTATATTTTATTAGTGTTTCTTATTTTATGTATTTTTTTTTATCTTTTGTGTAAGTTTTTTTTCTGTAATGCTATTTTATTTCTATGTGATTAGTAGTTTGTTATTTTTTTTAATCAGTGGATTTTTCTAATTTTTTTTACTTATTGGGGTGTTAAGGATTTTATTATGGGGTTAAGGGTTTATTAGGGGGTTAGGTAGGTAGTGTAGGGGTTAATAGGGTTGGGTAGGGTAGAGGGGGGTTAATAGTATAGAGTAGGGTAGAGGAGGTGGTGAATAAGATAGGTGTTAATAGTATAGGGGTTAAAATGATAGGATAGGGGTTAATATGATAGGATATGAGTTAATTAGGTACAGTTAGGGTTAATTAGGTACAGTTAGGATGAATTATTTACAGTTAGGTGTAATTGAGTACAGTTAGGGTCAATTAGGTACAGTTAGGGGTAATTGAGTACCGTTAGGTTTAATTAGGTACAGTTTGGGATAATTGGGTTCAGTTAGGGTTAAATAGAAC